>JAUCMX010000403.1:0-14374 GCA_033459395.1 Hemibagrus guttatus | reverse complement strand
ATTCTACCTCCTATATTATTGTAGCTGTCTTCTTCTTCTTTCGGCTTTTCCCTTCAGGGGTCGCCACAGCGAATCATCTCTCTCCACCTATCCCTATCTTCTGCATCCTCAACCCTTACACCCACTAGCTTCATATCCTCATTAATTCCATCCATATACCTCCTCTTTGGCCTTCCTCTTTGCCTCCTGCCTGGCAGCTCCATGTCCAACATTCTCCTACCAATATACTCACTGTCCCTCCTCTGAACATGTCCAAACCATCTTAATCTGGCCTCCCTAACTTTGTCCCCCAAACGTCCAACATGAGCTGTCCCTCTGATGTACTCGTTCCTAATCCTGTCCAACCTTGTCACTCCCAAAGAAAACCTCAACATCTTCAGCTCTGCTACCTCTAGCTCTGACTCCTGTCTCTTCCTCAGTGACACTGTCTCTAAACCATACAGCATGGCCGGTCTCACCGCTGTCCTGTACACCTTCCCCTTGATTCTCGCTGATATTTTCTGATCACACAGAACTCCCGACACCTTTCTCCACCCATTCCAACCTGCCTGCACTCGCTTCTTTACCTCTTTCCCACACTCTCCATTACTCTGGACTGTTGACCCCAAGTACTTAAACTCCTGTACCTTCTTCACCTCTTCACCCTGTAACCTTACTGTTCCACTTCCCTCCCTTTCATTCACACACATGTACTCAGTCTTACTATGACTGACCTTCATTCCTCTTCTCTCCAGCGCAAACCTCCACCTCTCCAGGTTTTCCTCCACCTGCTCCCTGCTCTCACTACAGATCACAATGTCATCTGCAAACATCATTGTCCAAGGAGACTCCTGTCTGACCTCCTCTGACAACTGGTCCATCACCATAGCAAACAGGAAGGGGCTCAGAGCCGATCCCTGATGCAGTCCCACCTCCACTTTGAACTCCTCTGTCTGACCTACAGCACACCTCACCACTGTTCTGCTCCTCTCATACATGTCCTGCACCACTCTGACATACTTCTCTGCTACTCCTGACTTCCTCATACAGTACCACATCTCTTCTCTTGGCACCCTGTCATACGCTTTCTCCAAGTCTACAAACACACAGTGCAGCTCCTTCTGACCATCCCTATACTTCTCCATCAAAATTCTCAGAGCAAAAATTGCATCCGTTGTGCTCTTTCTGGGCATGAAGCCATACTGCTGCTCACAAATTTCCACTACCTTCCTTAACCTAGCTTCCACTACTCTTTCCCATAGCTTCATTGTATGGCTCATCAACTTTATCCCCCTATAGTTACTGCAACTCTGCACGTCACCCTTATTCTTAAAGATCGGCACTAACACACTTCTTCTCCATTCCTCAGGCATCCTCTCACTCTCTAAAACCCTGTTGAACAAACTAGTTAAAAATTCCACTGCTGCCTCTCCCAGACACTTCCAGACCTCCACCGGGATGTCATCAGGACCAACTGCCTTCCCACTTTTCATCCTCTTCAAAGCCTTCCTGACTTCATCCTTTCTAATCTTATCTACTTTCTGTTCCACAGAGTTCACCCCTTCTACTCTTTTTTCCCTCTCATTTTCCTCATTCATCAGCTCCTCAAAGTACTCCTTCCATCTCCTCTGTACACTCTCCTCACTTGTGAGCACCCTTTCATCTCTATCTTTAATAACTCTAATTTGCTGCACATCCTTCCCATCTCGATCCCTCTGCCTAGCTAATCTGTACAAGTCCTTCTCTCCTTCTCTAGTGTCTAACCTAGTGTACAACTCGTCATATGCCTTCTGCTTGGCCTTAGACACCTCCCTCTTCACTCTGCGCTGTAACTCCTTGTATTCCTGTCTATTCTCTTCAGTCCTGTCCATGTCCCACTTCTTCTTGGCTAACCTCTTCCTCTGGATACTATCCTGAACTTCCTCATTCCACCACCAAGTCTCCTTGTCTTCTTTCCTCCTTCCAGATGACACACCCAGCACCTTTCTCCCTGTCTCCCTGATCACTTCTGCTGTAGTTTCCCAGTCATCTGGCCGCACTACCTGACCACCCAGAGCCTGCCTCAACTTCTGTCTAAATTCCTCACAACATTCCTCCTTTTTCAGCTTCCACCACTTGGTTTTCTTCTCTATCTCTATCTTTGACCTCTTCGTCTTACAGACCATCAAAGTCATCCTACACACCACCATCCTATGCTGTCTAGCTACACTCTCTCCCACTACCACTTTACAGTCACTAATCTCTTTCAGATTGCCTCTTCTACATAGGATGTAGTCTACCTGTGTTCTCCTACCTCCACTCTTGTAAGTCACTCTATGCTCCTCCCTCTTCTGAAAATAAGTGTTAACCACACCCATGTCCATCCTCTTAGCAAAGTCCACTACCATCTGTCCTTCAAGGTTCCTTTCCTTAACTCCAAACTTGCCCATCACCTCCTCATCACCTGTGTTCCCCTCACCAACATGTCCATTAAAATCCGCTCCCATCACCACTCTCTCACCCGTGGGAATACTCTCCATCACCTCATCTAATTCACTCCAGAATCTCTCTTTCTCCTCTAACTCACAACCTACCTGTGGGGCATAACCACTAACAACATTCAACATCACCCCTTCAATCTCTAACTTCAGACTCATCACCCTGTCTGACACTCTCTTCACCTCCAGAACATTCCTCACAAACTCCTCCTTCAGGACCACACCTACCCCATTTCTCTTACTATCCACACCATAATAAAACAGCTTGAATCCTGCTCCTATACTACGAGCCTTGCTACCCTTCCACCTGGTCTCCTGTACACACAGTATATCCACCTTCCTTCTCTCCATCATATCAGCCAGCTCTCTACCTTTCCCTGTCATAGTACCAACATTCAGAGTTCCTATTCTCAGTCCTACACTCTTACTTTTCCTCTTCTCTCTCTGTCTGCGCACTCTCCTCCCTCCTCTACTTCTTCGACCAACAGTAGCCCAATTTCCACCGGCGCCCTGTAGGTCAACGGCGCCGATGGCGGTCGTTGTTAACCCGGGCCTCGACCGATCCGGTATGAAATTCGTACTGACGATTCGCATGGTTAAATTTGGCAATGTTTTACGCCGGATGCCCTTCCTGACGCAACCCTCTCTATTTATCCGGGCTTGGGACCGGCACAGAAGTCACTGGACTGTGACCCCCATGGCTAGATTAGATCATCACCAGTACATTAGTGGAAATGGGAGAAATGCCTTTATAGAGTTAAATGACTAGAATTAAAACTGGTTAATTGAGTTAACTGGAGGAGAGTGAGTACACTCAGTTGGAAAGCTTTGGATGGGCTGCTGGTAAAGAGGCTCAGCATATGCGTATTATTGGTGTTGATAGTTCAACAACAAAAGAATACCATTTTTACCTGTCTGCTTATTTTCAGTGCCTTCATTTCATCTCCCGTTGCTAGACAGAATTAATGAGAAACACAGGTGTGTTTCTAAGCAGCTGGTACTGAAGCAACACAGAGAGCTGAAGAATTCAGCATGGAGAAGTTAAATCTATAATGAACTCAGATGTTGTGCTAATTTATGAGTTGCTCCGGGGCTCCTCTTGGTTACACAACTCCAACTGACTGTATATGACTGTAGAAAGGACATAATATATATAATAATATATAAACACACTTTCTAGTGCCACCTGAATGAGGATGGGTTCCCTTTTGAGTCTGGTTCCTCTCAAGGTTTCTTCCTCATTCCATCTAAAGGCGTTTTTCCTCACCACAGTTGCCTCATGCTTGCACATTAGAGATAAAGTAAATTTAAATATAAATCTAATATTAATCTTGGACTTTTTTTTACTATATTTCTTATGTTCTGTAAAGCTGCTCTGAGACAATGTCCAATAAAAAAGTGCTATTGTTACGTGTCCGTGCTGCTTGCTTGTGTTCCCTCTCCATTTTCCTTTCTGTGTATTGCTCTGTCACCGGCTCGCTATGCTTTGCTATATGCTCTGCTAGCCTTTTTTGGCCCTGCTAGCCTTGTTAGTTCTTGTTGGCCTTTGTTAGCTGTTGTCTTTGTTTTCATTGTTAGTTTGTTGTCCCTGTTGGCCTTGCTAGCCACTCCTGCTTACCCTAGCTCATTTGGTTGAGAACAGACAAGATTGTGCATGCACCTACATTGCACCACATAGGAGTTTGATTGTATAAACACTCCAGGTAAGGGGGCAGGTGCCACCCAATGTAACTTTGGTTACTTTGTAATTTGGTTAAATTTAGCCTAGGTTAGTCAGTTAGTTTGTTTTGTTGTTATTAGTTAAGTTAGTCAACTAAAACAGACCATAGAGTAGATTCTTTTTTTTAATGTTCATTTATTTAGTGCTGCTCATGTTCCCCTACCACTGTGAGTCTAACTCCCCTGTCACTTTATGTTCTGTGTCTTCCTGTGTTGTCAGTAATCTCTTGTACATAGACCATTAAAGTTCTGTACAAGTACTGTCTGTTAAAGTACTGTCTTTTACATCCTGTCCTGTCACCATCATTCATGTCCAATTAACACTACATACAGGTTATTGTTCCTGTACTTCCTTAGGAACGTAACAGCTGTACAAATAGAATAGAATTGAATTGTCTTAAATTGAAAGTATTCCCACTGCTGACAAATGTACAGAGCTGTGTCAAAAGATCCAGATTCAGGGTGATCCAGATTCCCCAAATATGAGATAAACAAAAGGCCATCAATCAGATATCAGTTCATATATCAGGAATGATTGCAATTCAGTTGGCACTTCAACAGGTAGAAGAGATTCACATTATTTTTCTACACTTATGAGTTTAATGAATGGGAATTTTCATCAAGACAAGACATTCTATTAGACATTCTTAAAACTCTAATCAGACTCTAAAGACTAATCAGTCATTTAACTGAATCAGAAATTGAAGGGTTAATTAATGGAGCTGTCAGGGGAATGTGGCAAGAAATATGGGATAAGTGGGGAAGAGGAAAACATCAAAAGAGTAGTAAGGCATGAGAGAGCGGTTTGTGGCAATAAAAAGGATGATACTGTTATTTCACATCTCTGATTAGGTCACACTGCCTTAAACCAGTAAGCACAATGTTACACACACACACACACACACACACACACACACACACACACACACACACACACACACCCACACCTTTCCAGAGACAGTGGAACATGTGCTGCCTCTGTGTACTGGATAGAATAGTGAAAGATGCTGGTTTGCAGAAGAAGTTAATTCTGTACGTTTATGTAGTTTAACACTACAGAACTTGTTAAGGAATACTTCAGAAGTCACTAAGGTTCTGATAGATTATTTAAAAGCCACAAGAATTTAACATATGAGAGGAAATGCACCAAAAAGATTGTGTGTGTGGGGCTTAGAATAACAGCCTGTAAGGTTAATGTTTCTAATGTTTAAGGAAAAGAGTACCCCCCCCCCTCAGATGTTATTTCGTTTTATATAGTTCATTTTGATAGTTATATGTTATAATTTCAATATGGGTTTAATGTACAAAATCTGATGGTACAAATGCATAAAACTGCTTCATCTGCTGTGATCAATGCACAAGAAGGCATGTTATTCTAGCCACCTGACTATAGAGGGATCTAGCAGGGAGAAAGTTGCATGAGAGAATGAGTAACAGAATAAGAAGTTTTGTTTTGGTTGTGTCTGAAGTGAGTGCACGTGTGCAGAGTTACGTGTGTGCTGTGAATACGTGCTTCGGTGAAGTATACAGACAAAAACGGAAGAAATTAAACAAACCCATAAAACTAGGCACGCCTGGACTTCATTTATTTCGGCATGCAACAAACTTGGAGGCACCGCTGGGAATTGTAAGAAGTGCGAGTCGATGAGATCACGCGAGAGGGTACGGAGCGAGCTAGCGAGAGAGCGGAGATTCACGGCCGAGTAAGCGGGCGTACCAGCGAGATGGATCTGGAAGCCCTAGCCGAGAAAGATTGTGGCCGCTGTGGCTCGATCAAGTGAAGGAGGTATGTGATGGTAACAATTTTCCTACCGGGAATGTCTCTACTAAGCGCGCACTTATTAAGAAATGCACCGAGTCTATCGATGCTGTAATTGACAACGAGGAAGAAATAGCAAAGCGCTATATGTGTTCACTGCTGTCTTTCATTGAGGCGCAGATTGAGAGAGAGAAAGAGGAAAATGTCGGCGGCCATAAACACGTGACAGATCTTTCCCAAGCAGAAAACGATGTAGCGAATGAGTTGGATTTGCATCAAAGTTATCCCGAAGGGCACGCTGTAAATACAGTGATGGAGAAAATAAAAAGAAATGAGGGTGAAGCAGGACTAAATAGACCCATTGAACAGCAACCATTTATTGGTCTTGCCCCTGAAGTCACTGTGAGGAGAGATTTTAAAATCTGTGGCCAGATTGGTGAGAGCGCATTGGTGGGCACAGGTTTGATCAGTGATCATATTAAATTTCAACTGAGGCCATACCTGGATGATTCATAGATCTCAGACGAAATGCTGATAAATAAAATGAATGAAGCAGCTGGCGATGAGATAGAGAGGCTAAATAAACAAAAGAAGAACACGGGGTAAAGTGGCAAAAGTACAACAGCTGTGTTCAGAAATACAGGCCCATTCGGGCAGACAAGATGAAATGACTACTAAAGTGTCAGTCCATGAACCATCAAGCGACATTGTCCGGCGTAAATGCAGAGAGGCATCAGCAGTGGAAGGGCGGAGAGAACCAGAGCTATATGAGATGGTTAGACTCTTAAGAGAGGAGGTTGCAGAACTCAGGAAGAGTCAAAACAACCCTTCTGAGGGTATGATCAAGGGTAGAGCCAGCTACCGGAAGAGGTGCAGCTTGTCAGGAGAAAGGTGAGGTGGATCGATGTGAGCACTGCTTCAGATATGGAGTCATAGGCCATGCTGCCCGGGGCTGTAGAGCACCGAAGAATCTAGCAGAGGGAAGGAGCAATGTAAAGATTCTGTATAATATAATAATAATAATATAAAGATCTGTTCATTCGATGAGACCAGAAAGCTCAACCTCTATTGTGAGTTACAACGACCCACATGAGAAAACCCAAGAGCTCCTTGAGCAAAACTTGAGCAAAGAGGAAAAACGGAGCACATTAGAACTGCCACTTATGCCAACCACATTCCGTGGCAGCGTCAAGCCAAATTGGATAAACTCATTGGCCCAAGATACATGGTAGACTGCTTTTTTGAAGGTGTTCCTGTGCAGGCGCTCTGGGACACTGGATCGAGGTGACCATCATCAATGATGAATGGAAGAATACCTGCTTTCCCCACATACAGACGCACAGCCTGAGTGAACTGTTGGATGAAGGTGAAACCCTCATTGGCCGAGCAGCAAACCAAATTGATATCCCCTTCTCTGGATGGGTGGAGCTGAAACTCCAACTAGAGCCAAAGAGAGGGGCTGAGGTAGAACTCCTGGTGCCAGTGCTTGTCTCAAATAATCAAAGTGTGGGGAAGCCTCCAATCATTGGCTACAATGTTATTCAGCAGCTTGTGGCAAAGGGAATGGAGCAGCACCCTGATGTAGCCCCAGAAGTGGTAGAGGAAGCTTTCTCCTTTAACCAGAAAAAAACTGTTGCACTCATCCAAATGATGCAGAATGGGGACCAAGTTGAAAGATAGGGAATAGTGAAGGTTGGATGGATTACTACAGTAGTGGCAGCAAGACAGACAAGAATGGTAAAGTGTAATGTGAGGGCTGGTCCGCTTGTGGCAAAACAGGTAGTCCTGTTTGAACCAGAAGATATCGTACAGTGGCCTGAAGGACTGGAAGTAGCCAGGATGGTAATTAGCCTTCAGGGGGGAAGCTTAACAAAAGTACAGATCCCTGTTACCAACATCAGCAAGGCAGACATCATGCTCGCTCCCCGCAAAATTCTAGGTCGTGTACAGCATGTCAGAGCCATGTATCCAGCAGACATCCAACCGGCTATAGTGACATCAGACTGGAGTGGTGGTGTGGTGGCAGGGGTAGGGGACATGGAATGTAAGGTTGTGACAAGTGTGCACATCATTGACAGCATAGGCCATGATGCTAGCAGAAAGCCGTGGGACCCACCAGTGCCACTTGATCATCTTGCACCAGAGCAGCAGAGGGAAGTTCAGCAGATGCTGAAGGAAGAATGTGAAGCATTTGCGAAGGATGAAGATGATATAGGGTGCATCCCATCACTACAACTGAAAATCAGACAGTGACATGACTCCAGTAAAGCGTACTTATGTATCTGTGCCAAAACCATTACATAAGGAGGTGAAAGAATACTTGGAAGACCTCCTGAATAGAGAATGGATTCAGAAGTCACGCTCCTCTTATGCGTCCCCAATAGTGTGTGTAAGGAAGAAAGATGGCAGTCTGTGCCTCTGTATAGACTAAAATCTCAACCGCAAATCCATTCCAGAACGTCACCCTATCCCTAGGGTGCAGGACATGCTGAACAGCTTAAGTGGGAGTGCATGGTTCTCAGTCCTGGATCAGGGGAAGGCATATCATCAGGGGTTTGTGGAAGAGGGCAACCGACACTTTACAGCTTGCATAACAACTTGGGGCCTTCATGAATGGGTCAGGATCCCCTTCGGGCTATCCTAAGTCCCTGCTGAGTTCCTCATAGTACCTCCTGTATGGGAGACATCCAAGGCTGCCAATTGCTCTAATGTTCAGCCTGAAGCCAAGGGAGGGTGGAACATCATACAGTGGTTATGTCGCTAAGTGGAAAAAATGCATGGGGGAAGTGTATGAATTGGCATCAAAAACAGTTCAGAAAGAACAGAGAAGCGCTAAGCATGGTTATGATAGGAAGATTCATGGAGCAGATCTCCAGCCAGGAAACAGGGTGCTGGTGAGAAATTGTCAAGAAAGAGGGGGTCCGAGAATCCACAAGAATTTAACATATGAGAGGAAATGCACCAAAAAGATTGTGTGTGTGGGGCTTAGAATAACAGCCTGTAAGGTTAATGTTTCTAATGTTTAAGGAAAAGAGTACCCCCCCCGATGTTATTTTGTTTTATATAGTTCATTTTGATAGTTATATGTTATAATTTCAATATGGGTTTAATGTACAAAATCTGATGGTGCGAATGCATAAAACTGCTTCATCTGCTGTGATCAATGCACAAGAAGGCATGTTATTCTAGCCACCTGACTATAGAGGGCTCTAGCAGGGAAAAAGGTGCAAGAGAGGATGAGTAACAGAATAAGAAGTTTTGTTTTGGTTGTGTGTGAAATGAGTGCACGTGTGCAGAGTTTTGTGTGTGCTGTGAATACGTGCTTCAGTGATGTATACAGACAAAAACGGAAGAAATTAAACGAACCCTTAAAACTATGCACGCCTGGACTTCATTTATTTCGGCATGCAACGTGTCAACTGCCATAAAACCCAAAGATGAAGAAGGAGTCTGGCTTTGATGGTCCTGCAGCTCCTGGGGAATTCTGTTTGTTCACAACATTATTCTGATATGTTTTTAGCTTGTCTCTTGGAGAATAACAAAAAAAATCTAAGTGTTGGTGGTATAGTCGCTCGGTTCTCTGGAAAATCTTATAATTGTGAAAATCTCATGGTTATTTGTTTATTCATTAGAATTTAAGCTTGAGTATAAGTGCTTGTCCAGCATAAGTGCTTGTCTATGACTAGTGTAGACCTGGCTTTGGTCATGTAGATTTTCCACACGACACAGTGTTTGTAGAGTAAGAAAGTGTGGATTTTCGTTTGTTTGTCTGCTGTGGAATAATTAAACATTCTTCTTGTTTCTGTGTGTGCGTGTGTACCCATCAGACTAATTTCATCTTTTTCCAAAATAATGTTGAATATAATAATGAATAAATGAAACCATAAAGAATTCTGCTTCTTTACAAGTTTCATATATAAGTTTTTATATTTTTAAGTTTCCTTAAATAAAGGATTGTGTGTGATTAAAACAGAAATAAAGGACAAATCAAATGTAAAAATGTTCCTGTTTATGTATTTCAATAACTGCACAGTTTGAGTTTTAACATTTTTTTATTAATTGTTTTTCAAGATTGTTAATGATGTAAACAGACACGCCTTTCTTCAGGTCAGACTCCTCCCCCTGCACGCATAACCGTGCGACTGTCCGAGTAGCGTGCAAGAATGTTGTGAAGTCTGATGTCAGAATCTTGTAGACACCAGCAGCAAACATCTGTTTCTCCATCACAGCTGCAGGAGGGAGGTGCATTCGCAGGTCCTGCAAAAACACTCAAACACAAAACAGCAGCAAACATCTGCCACAGCATAACCTTGTGCTTCAACAGTGGAGCACTCAGGCTTTGTGCTGATGACAGTGAGGCATTCTGGGAACTTTGTAAGTGTGAAGTGGGCAGAGCAACAGCTCCCATTAGAGAATCAGCTGGAGTACACCAACGCTGCAGGAGACTAACACAAGAAGGTACAACAGAGTCAGTCACTGGGAGTGTGTGGGGAGGGGCAGGGGCCTTTTTTATATTCTTTCTTTCTTTCTTTCTTTCTTTCTATCTATCTATCTATCTATCTATCTATCTATCTATCTATCTATCTATCTATCTATCTATCTATCTATCTATCTATCTATCTATCTATCTATCTATCTGTCTATCTGTCTATCTGTCTATCTGTCTATCTATCTATCTATCTATCTATCTATCTATCTATCTGTCTGTCTGTCTGTCTGTCTGTCTGTCTGTCTGTCTGTCTGTCTGTCTGTCTGTCTGTCTGTCTGTCTGTCCTTCTGTCTGTCATTATCAGATCCTAGACAGCAGGAGGGGTCTGTAAAATAATTAACAGAGTTGGAAATTAAAATCAAAGTAATTTCCTTACTGAACACATCAGCAGGGTGATCTCTGTTCCAGAACTGGTTATTGATCCAGTACAATCCCTGTAGTCTAGACTATTATAGCGTCTCTTAGCTCACTCTAATGAAGTCTATTCTAACTGTCTCACTTTGGAACAAGTCCCGAATTTCCTTCTTAAACCACTTGTGGGTCTGGATTTCCCTGAAACCTGGCCGAGAAGAAGGGTCCTGTTCCAGGCAGAGGCGAATCAGATCGCAGCACTCTGTGTGATCAGACATAAGATTCAGACAGAAATTCAAAAAGCAGCTTCACATTTTGACTGCATCTGCATCTCTCTAGTGAATTGACCTGAATACTCCCTGAAGGGCTTGGATATCATCAAGTCCCCACAGCCAAAGTCAATCAGCTCCACCGCCAGCATGTCGGGATTGATCGAATGTTCTTAGGCTTGATGTCACGGTGAAGAACTCAACGTAAATAGCAGTGAAGCGCAGCCTGAACCACCTGCCGCATGACCTCTCAAGCCAACGACGGTTGTTAAGCTTATGGAACTGATAGACGTCTATGCAGGGGACGGGTCACTTCAGCACCAAGATGTAGATATCAGAGTCTGAAGTTAGAGATTGGAGGGGTGATGTTGTTAGTGGTTATGCCTCACAGGTAGGTTGGGAGTTAGAGGAGAAAGAGAGATTCTGGAGTGAATTAGATGAGGTGATGGAGAGCATTCCCACGGTTGAGAGAGTGGTGTTAGAAGCGGATTTTAATGGACATGTTGGTGAGGGGAACAGAGGTGATGAGGAGGTGATGGGCAAGTTTGGAGTTAAGGAAAGGAACCTAGAAGGACAGATGGTAGTGGACTTTGCTAAGAGGATGGACATGGGTGTGGTTAACACTTATTTTCAGAAGAGGGAGGAGCATAGAGTGACTTACAAGAGTGGAGGTAGGAGAACACAGGTAGACTACATCCTATGTAGAAGAGGCAATCTGAAAGGGATTAGTGACTGTAAAGTGGTAGTGGGAGAGAGTGTAGCCGGACAGCATAGGATAGTGCTGTGTATGATGACTTTGATGGTCTGTAAGACGAAGAGGTCAAAGATAGAGAAGAAAACCAAGTGGTGGAAGCTGAAAAAGGAGGAATTTTGTGATGAATTTAGACAGAAGTTGAGGCAGGCTCTGGGTGGTCAGGTAGTGCTGCCAGATGACTGGGAATCTACAGCAGAAGTGATCAGGGAGACAGGGAGAAAGGTGCTGGGTGTGTCATCTGGAAGGAGGAAAGAAGATAAGGAGACTTGGTGGTGGAATGAGGAAGTTCAGGATAGTATCCAGAGGAAGAGGTTAGCCAAGAAGAAGTGGGACATGGACAGGACTGAAGAGAATAGACAGGAATACAAGGAGTTACAGCGCAGAGTGAAGAGGGAGGTGTCTAAGGCCAAGCAGAAGGCATATGACGAGTTGTACACTAGGTTAGACACTAGAGAAGGAGAGAAGGACTTGTACAGGTTAGCTAGGCAGAGGGATCGAGATGGGAAGGATGTGCAGCAAATTAGAGTTATTAAGGATAGAGATGGAAGGGTGCTCACAAGTGAGGAGAGTGTACAGAGGAGATGGAAGGAATACTTTGAAGAGCTGATGAATGAGGAAAATGAGAGGGAAAAAAGAGTAGAAGGGGTGAACTCTGTGGAACAGAAAGTAGATAAGATTAGAAAGGATGAAGTCAGGAAGGCTTTGAAGAGGATGAAAAGTGGGAAGACAGTTGGTCCTGATGACATCCCGGTGGAGGTATGGAAGTGTCTGGGAGAGGCAGCAGTGGAATTTTTAGCTAGTTTGTTCAACAGGGTTTTAGAGAGTGAGAGGATGCCTGAGGAATGGAGAAGAAGTGTGTTAGTGCCGATCTTTAAGAATAAGGGTGACGTGCAGAGTTGCAGTAACTATAGGGGGATAAAGTTGATGAGCCATACAATGAAGGTATGGGAAAGAGTAGTGGAAGCTAGGTTAAGGAAGGTAGTGGAAATTTGTGAGCAGCAGTATGGCTTCATGCCCAGAAAGAGCACAACGGATGCAATTTTTGCTCTGAGAATTTTGATGGAGAAGTATAGGGATGGTCAGAAGGAGTTGCACTGTGTGTTTGTAGACTTGGAGAAAGCGTATGACAGGGTGCCAAGAGAAGAGCTGTGGTACTGTATGAGGAAGTCAGGAGTAGCAGAGAAGTATGTCAGAGTGGTGCAGGACATGTATGAGAGGAGCAGGACAGTGGTGAGGTGTGCTGTAGGTCAGACAGAGGAGTTCAATGTGGAGGTGGGACTGCATCAGGGATCGGCTCTGAGCCCCTTCCTGTTTGCTATAGTGATGGACCAGTTGTCAGAGGAGGTCAGACAGGAGTCTCCTTGGACAATGATGTTTGCAGATGACATTATGATCTGTAGTGAGAGCAGGGAGCAGGTGGAGGAAAACCTGGAGAGGTGGAGGTTTGCGCTGGAGAGAAGAGGAATGAAGGTCAGTCGTAGTAAGACTGAGTACATGTGTGTGAATGAAAGGGAGGGAAGTGGAACAGTAAGGTTACAGGGTGAAGAGGTGAAGAAGGTACAGGAGTTTAAGTACTTGGGGTCAACAGTCCAGAGTAATGGAGAGTGTGGGAAAGAGGTAAAGAAGCGAGTGCAGGCAGGTTGGAATGGGTGGAGAAAGGTGTCGGGAGTTCTGTGTGATCAGAAAATATCGGCGAGAATCAAGGGGAAGGTGTACAGGACAGTGGTGAGACCGGCCATGCTGTATGGTTTAGAGACAGTGTCACTGAGGAAGAGACAGGAGTCAGAGCTCGAGGTAGCAGAGCTGAAGATGTTGAGGTTCTCTTTGGGAGTGACAAGATTGGACAGGATTAGGAACGAGTACATCAGAGGGACAGCTCATGTTGGACGTTTGGGGGACAAAGTTAGGGAGGCCAGATTAAGATGGTTTGGACATGTTCAGAGGAGGGACAGTGAGTATATTGGTAGGAGAATGTTGGACATGGGGCTGCCAGGCAGGAGGCAAAGAGGAAGGCCAAAGAGGAGGTATATGGATGGAATTAATGAGAATATGAAGCTAGTGGGTGCAAGTGTTGAGGATGCAGAAGATAGGGATAGGTGGAGAGAGATGATTCGCTGTGGCGACCCCTGAAGGGAAAAGCCGAAAGAAGAAGAAGAAGAAGAAGTGAGCTTAGCAGCGACGCTGACTCTGCTCACTGGAAGATGCTGAAAAACATAGAGAGAGAGAAAAAAAGAAACAGATAGTGTGTGTGAAAAAAAATTTGAGAATTTTGAGAAAAAGAACCAAGTTATTTTAGGAAAAAATAACTGAAGAGTTTTTTCTGTGAGGATTAAACAAAGTATATTAGTTATTTAAAGCTAAAACACTGATTACTGAATACTAAACTGGAGTTGTAAAGAAGATTATCCAATTATGGCCTTGTTCATCTGGAGCGTCGCCCTGAAGCGGTGAGCTAGAGTTAACGGAGACATCACTGTAGTTGTCACGTACCGGTGGTACCAGGCAAGACGGAGCAGACCCATACGCGGGGATAGACATCAAACAGGGGTTTTTTTAAAAAAAAGGAACGCTCATACA
>JAUCMX010000402.1:0-14377 GCA_033459395.1 Hemibagrus guttatus | reverse complement strand
TGGCCTTCCTCTTTGCCTCCTGCCTGGCAGCTCCATGTCCAACATTCTCCTACCAATATATTCACTCTCCCTCCTCTGAACATGTCCAAACCATCTTAATCTGGCCTCCCTAACTTTGTCCCCCAAACGTCCAACATGAGCTGTCCCTCTGATGTACTCGTTCCTAATCCTGTCCAACTTTGTCACTCACAAAGCGAACCTCAACATCTTCAGCTCTGCTACCTCTAGCTCTGACTCCTGTCTCTTCCTCAGTGACACTGTCTCTAAACCATACAGCATGGCCGGTCTCACCACTGTCCTGTACACCTTCCCCTTGATTCTCGCTGATATTTTCCTATCACACAGAACTCCCGACACCTTTCTCCACCCATTCCAACCTGCCTGCACTCGCTTTTTTACCTCTTTCGCACACTCTCCATTACTCTGGACTGTTGACCACAAGTACTTAAACTCCTGTACCTTCTTCACCTCTTCACCCTGTAACCTTACTGTTCCACTTCCCTCCCTTTCATTCACACACATGTACTCAGTCTTACTATGACTGATTTTCATTCCTCTTCTCTCTAGCGCAAACCTCCACCTCTCCAGGTTTTCCTCCACCTGCTCCCTGCTCTCACTACAGATCACAATGTCATCTGCAAACATCATTGTCCAGGGAGACTCCTGTCTGACCTCCTCTGACAACTGGTCCATCACTATAGCAAACAGGAAGGGGCTCAGAGCCGATCCCTGATGCAGTCCTACCTCCACTTTGAACTCCTCTGTCTGACCTACAGCACACCTCACCACTGTCCTGCTCCTCTCATACATGTCCTGCACCACTCTGACATACTTCTCTGCTACTCCTGACTTCCTCATACAGTACCATAGCTCTTCTCTTGGCACCCTGTCATACGCTTTCTTCAAGTCTACAAACACACAGTGCAACTCCCTCTGACTATCCCTATACTTCTCCATCAAAATTCTCAGAGAAAAATTGCATCTGTTGTACTCTTTCTGGGCATGAAGCCATGCTGCTGCTCACAAATTTCCACTACCTTCCTTAACCTAGCTTCCACTACTCTTTTCCATACCTTCATTGTATGGCTCATCAACTTTATCCCCCTATAGTTGCTGCAACTCTGCACATCACCCTTATTCTTAAAGATCGGCACTAACACACTTCTTCTCCATTCCTCAGGCATCCTCTCACTCTCTAAAACCCTGTTGAACAAACTAGTTAAAAATTCCACTGCTGCCTCTCCTAGACACTTCCAGACCTCCACCGGGATGTCGTCAGGACCAACTGCCTTTCCACTTTTCATCCTCTTCAAAGCCTTCTTGACTTCATCCTTTCTAATCTTATCTACTTTCTGTTCCACAGAGTTCACCCCTTCTACTCTTTTTTCACTCTCATTTTCCTCATTCATCAGCTCCTCAAAGTACTCCTTCCATCTCCTCTGTGGTAAACACTCTCCATCACCTCATCTAATTCACTCCAGAATTTCTCTTTCTCCTCTAACTCACAACCTACCTGTGGGGCATAACCACTAACAACATTCAACATCACTCCTTCAATCTCTAACTTCAGACTCATCACCCTGTCTGACACTCTCTTCACCTCCAGGACATTCCTCACAATCTCCTCCTTCAGGACCACACCTACCCCATTTCTCTTACTATCCACTCCATAATAAAACAGCTTGAATCCTGCTGCTATACTACGAGCCTTGCTACCCTTCCACCTGGTCTCCTGTACACACAGTATATCCACCTTCCTTCTCTCCATCACATCAGCCAGCTCTCTACCTTTCCCTGTCATAGTACCAACATTCAGAGTTCCTATTCTCAGTCCTACACTCTTACCTTTCCTCTTCTCTCTCTGTCTGTGCACTCTCCTCCCTCCTCTACTTCTTCGACCAACAGTAGCCCAATTTCCACCGGCGCCCTGTAGGTCAACGGCGCCGATGGCGGTCGTTGTTAACCCGGGCCTCGACCGATCCGGTATGAAATTCGTACTGACGATTCGCATGGTTAAATTTGGCAATGTTTTACGCCGGATGCCCTTCCTGACGCAACCCTCTCTATTTATCCGGGCTTGGGCCCTGGCACAGAAGTCACTGGACTGTGACCCCCATGGCTAGATTGAACTTTTAATATATAGTTATGAAATAAAGTTATGTTCTGCAAATTGCTATTTGTTGTTAGAATTTTTGCAGACAGATGTGGGTTTAAATATCACATCAACTAGAACCAAACAGAAATCTTCCTCTCTTTCTGTGTGTAAGTAGACAGGAAGTGTAGAGGCTTTAACACAAGCCACTGGTCAGTCAGTCGTTTATCAGTGTGACAGAATGGAGCTGTGGTCACTCTGTGTGATGATCTGTGAGTAAAAATGTTTTCTTTGTGTCTTCATTAGAGTGAGTGGTGGGTTAAAATATGTTCAAATGAAGTCTGATGTCCTGTGTGATGAGGTTAATATGTGATTAGGACATTGTCTAGACTTAGTCACTTATTCATTTCAGTGTATATCCATATCAATTGTGTTAGCTACTTTAAACTTTGTTTCATTTTGGTTTGATTTCTATGTAGAACAGCATTAATTCCAGCATTAACCCTTACAAGTAGTTAGATAAATCTCTAGCACCCCCCTTTTTTTTTGTTTTTTTTTTTGTTTTTCCTTTAATTGTTTTGACCTTTCTGATCTGCCCCCCTGATTGATGCTTATTAAATTGATTATATAACGCCTACCAAATAAATATTAATGTTATTTAATAATATATTAATGAAACGGGGCCAAAAATAAAAATTCAAATACTTTCACTATCAACTATCCTTCAAAGGAAACCCGCTCCTTTAGGGGCCCTCACAATAAATTAAAGCAGAAACACTTTCACAAAAATCAACGCTAAGCGAATCCGAGTTAGGAGTATATCAGCTTATTTTCCACGCCCCCATCACGTTTTTTCCCGAAAATGCACCAAGCACGGGACTAAACATTTTCTGTCCATTTTTTTGAAAAATACAATGCAATAAGGTAAAAATTTGATTATAATTAGAAGTTGTTTCGGCTTCCTTTTCGCCAAGCACCCCCCCCAATTTGGGTCTTTTTCCCGGATGCCCCCTGCGCAACCCTCCTTGTTTTGGGACCATGCATCCAGTGGCTGGTTTTGGGGTTTGGAATTGTTCCGAATACGAGAATGCTTCCACGGTCAAATTGTTTTTATTATAATAATAGCATTTAATAAAATAAAAAAAGGAGGTAGCGGCACACAATCTGACATCAAACAAAAGAGACGACGGTGCGTACGCCGACGTCACAAGCCAAAAATCTCTGGTTTCGCCGTCTACACGATAACACAGCAACCGGGGTTTTTATAAATCTTCACCATGGCCGGAGTTTTCAAAAATGTTTTTCAGTGACCTGATGCTGCGTTTGCGTGTGGACGAACCGCCAAACCGCATAAAAAACTGTGATTATAAAAATACCCGCGTTCGTGTGGACAGGGCCTCAACTAACCTAAAGAAGGAGATTTCTATTGCTCCATTAATCAGTACAACAGTTTTCAGCTGTTCTAGCACAAAAGGGGTTTCTAATAATCAATAAAGCTTATAAAATGATTAATTTGGATTAGCACACCTAGCATGAGATTGACACAGGTTATGTTTCGGGAAGAAGAAAAAAAATGGATTTCACAAACCTTAGAAAAATCCTTAGTTTTTGTTAGACTGTATGTGCTACTGAGTTTTTCCTCATATATGATACATTATCCTGCAGGCTGTATGTATTGTAATGTAATGTTAGTGCACATGAGCAACTTAATAATGTGAGACAAAGAGAAGGAAGTGATGCAGTTCAGCTTCAGATTAGCAGATGTGGATTAAATTATACATGAGACAGTAATGAGCTGTGTAGTGAGCTGAGTGAAAATAGTTTCTTTAAACACCACACATTATTGGAACAGGTAAATATATTGCCTGTCTTATAGCTGAAGTGAAATAAAAAATATTGTTTTATCTTTGTTGTGGAAATTAAACTATAATATAATTTGGTGAAAGGTGAAATGAAGATTTGCTGAAACAGTTCTTGTCTTTGCTTTTATTCAAAGAGAAGGTTACAGAGGAGTTCATTTAAATGTAAATATAAATGTCCATTTCAGCTGAAACTGTCAGTGCCAAACTTTGACAAAAACAGAAGTTCAAACTGTTATTTTTTATAGTAAAGATCTCCGGCTGCTATCATGACGTTTGTCACAAACACCAGAATGAGCTCATGGTTTCCGTTGCCTCTCATGGCTATTATAAACAGACAGGAGATGAGTTCTGAAAGCATCAGATGAAGCAGAAAATAACTTGTCAGAGCATGTTCATCAGGTCTCATGTGGAATTATCTGTACTAAAAATATTTGATCATATGAGTGAAAAATCAAATGAATTATACAATTAAATGCTAAATACAATAAGTGACAAATCTGACACAACAATTCTCTCTTCCTCTTCCCTTTGTAGTGTTTATTCCACTTATCCAGGTTGGAAAAGCTCAAGGTGATTTCTATATATTTTATTACTTATGTTGTGTACATGTTGGATTTGTATTAAGATGGAGAAGATTGTGTTTGTACATTGTCATGCAGAGTTTAAGATATTTACATTGACAGTCTGTGAATTTTGGGAGGTAGTGGACCATACTACTGGTACAAAGATGATGTTCATGTTCACAGCTCTGCTGAAAAGGACTACACTATAAAAGTAGATCAGAGTCACAGATACAGATGTTATGGGTTTAGTAATGGACAGTCAATGACATTGAGTAATGAAGTGACTCTCTTAGTGATAGGTACATGTCTGATCTTACACTCCTGTATCATACACTCATAAATAATCATCACAAAACACACTGATTCAATATCAGATGGTCAGAGAAGGGTGTGTTTGACTGATTTAATGTATTTGGTGTAACTGTACAGAGAGACCAAAAGCTGTTGTGACTCTGCAGCCTGATGGAGAGATATTCAGTGGAGAGAAAGTCACTTTAACTTGTGAAGTACGAGGACATGCAGACATTGTGGATGTGGAGTGGATGTACAACTGGTATAAAGATGGAGTCCCACTTTTTGCCAATATTGAGAACAGGGAATATTCATTTACTGCTGTAGAGTCTTTCAGTGGTCAATTCACCTGCAGTGGACAGAGAAAAATCGACTCACAGACTTCAGAGACCAGCACTGCTGTTACACTCACTGTGTCAGGGGTGTGTGTGTGTGTGTGTGTGTGTGTGTGTGTGTGTGTGTGTGTGTGTGTTTTTTCTTCATACCTGTAAATATTAACTTCAGCATTACATCAGTACATGCAGTGCAGATTAAGATTACAAGTTTTTTACACTCATGAAAATGTCTGAATGTCTCTTGGATAAATTCGGGTTTTGCTTTAGAAATCTCTCATGGATATCATCTCTGTGCCATCTCATTTGAAATGAGTGAGCTCAGCAGTAGCTTAGATATTATTCTTGGTTCTTGAAGTCAGTGATGTGCTTTTGGAGGAATTTTGGAGGCAGGTCCACCACTTTCTTTCTTATCTCTAAGTTTTCTATAAAAAATAGATGAAATCAGGAAGAGAGTAAACTCATTTCCACAGCATTTACTATAAAATACTGATAGTTATTAATGGGATATTTAGTCATGTCAAGTGTTTTTACAGGGTATTAGTAACAGCATGTCTCTGTCTGTAGTAGTGTAGTATTGATTAGTGAGATAAACACTCTGAGAGCAGCACATGAACTGTGTGTTTCACCTCCAACTACAGAAAAACCTAAACCTATACTCACATCAAACCGTGAAGGAGATGTACTGACAGGAAACTCAGTGACTCTGTACTGTACACTGAAGCTACAGTCTGCTGGATGGAAGTTTTACTGGATCAAACCCACACAGAGCTCTGAGACTGAGACTGAATCAGACTCCAACTTCATCAGTTCAGTTAGAGTCTCTGATGGAGGTCAGTACAGGTGCAGATCTGGAAGAGGAAACCCAGTCTACTACACACACTACAGTGATGCACTCTGGGTAAATGTTACTGGTGAGTAGTGTTTAAATTTTTTTTTGCAGTGTTTAAATAAATATACAAGCTGTGCAAAAGTCTCTGAAACATAAAGAAATCATGTGAAGATGAACTAAAAATGATTAAATTAAATGTTTCTACATTAAATAAAACTCTATAATGTAGACAGTACAGTATTACACAATAATAGAAAACGTCATAGAATAAATATCTATAACAAAATATGTGCAATAACAGGGTGCTCAAGACCTTTATACTGTGCACTTTTTAATTATCTTTAGGTAATATTATTATTTATTATTATTATTATTATATACACTTCACCATCACTAATTCTTAGACTAATCACAGACTAATGAGTGTAGAATCAGAACTGTATTTATTGCAGTGTTTATTTTGAGTGTTAATAATATGATAATGTCTCTGCAGAGAGTCCTAAAGCTGTGATGACCATAAAGCCTGACAAACATGTGTTCAGAAGAGAGACTGTGACTCTCAGGTGTGAAATACAGGGAGGAGGAGACACTGAGTGGACATACAGCTGGTATAAAAATGATTACAAACTCTACCGAGAACACAAAACACAGGAGTTCAGCCTCAGCTCAGTTAGAAATGAAGACAGTGGTGACTACACCTGCAGAGGATGGAGAAGCAGTGGCACTCAGAGCTCAGAGATCAGTGATGCTGTTACTCTCACTGTATCAGGTGAGTGTGTGAGTTTGTGTTATCTTGTCATTATCTATTTGTAAACTCTGTATGATTTTTTTTTTTACATGTTTGTTGTCCATCAGATGTAGCAGACACATTAGTGAGTGTGTCTCCATCGAGATGGCTGACTGAAGGAGATTCAGTGACTCTAAGCTGTGAGGTTAAACACTCCTCTACAGGCTGGACATTCAGCTGGTACACATTTACTTCCTACAGAGACAGTCGGGGTTTCATCAGGTACAATAGAGAGCTCCTCTCAGACAGCAGCAGAGGATCTGGAGGCTCCTACACTCTCAGTCCTGTTACTCTGAATCAGACAGGAGTTTATGTGTGCAGAGCAGAGAGACGAGTCTTTCACACAGAGTACAGCAAACTACAGCCACTGTGGATCACTGGTGAGGAAATAAAACATTGTTGAGTTTAATCAGAGTAAATATGTGTAAATGAAAGAATAAATGAATAAATAGTGAATATATTAAATAAAGAGTAACACACATCTAGGAGTGGTTCAGGGCTACATTATTTTCATATAGCAGCCTGGTCTGAAGAGGTTTATGTAGCATGTAGTTACAGGGGATCTCCTTGTGGTCTGAAAAGTAGGTAAGAAACTGTCCAAAATCCACAGCAGATCTGTAATATAATGACTGGCATTTTACAGCATGCATGAACACATGTCACAGTGCTTAACTAAAACTGACAAGCAGCAGCATTTATTCTGTCATATAAAAATAAATCATGACTGATTTGATTTGTTAAATGAAATGATTAAGTATGAAATTGGTATTATGATCTACTGCTTAATCAAGTGATATTTCCTAATTAATATCTAACTATATTACTTCCTATCAGTGCTGACATCCTTGTGAGATTTTATAATGTTAATACTACATGAACTTGTAGTTTTTATAGATTTTTATGCAAACTATACGTATTTGTTTTAGAATCTAACTGACCACATATTCCTTTTTCTCAGTGTTTGCTTTAATATTTTTATTAGCCTTTCTTTTTCTGAATGAGATCATTTTTTAATCTCAGAGCCTATATTATTGTTTCTACATGTGATCTCTCTCGATTATACAAATGACTTTGTTAAACAACAACCTGTTTCCAAGTCTGTTTATTTTTTTGTCTTAGATCAGGAGGGCTAAAACCTTTTTTCCTCTGAGAGGTACTTTGACAAAATGAAGGTGTCCAAGATCTACTTGTGTTACAGTGGGGCAAAAAAGTATTTAGTCAGCCACCAATTGTGCAAGTTCTCCCACTTAAAAAGATGAGAGAGGCCTGTAATTTTCATCATAGGTACACTTCAACTATGAGAGACAGAATGAGAAGAAAAAAATCCAGAAAATCATATTGTCTGATTTTTAAAGAATTTATTTGCAAGTTATGGTGGAAAATAAGTATTTGGTCAATAACAAAAATTCATCTCAATACTTTGTTATATACCCTTTGTTGGCAATGACAGAGGTCAAACGTTATCGCCACAAGGTTTTTACACACTGTTGCTGGTAGTTTGGCCCATTCCTCCATGCAGATCTCCTCTAGAGCAGTGATGTTTTGGGGCTGTCACTGGGCAACACGGATTTTCAACTCCCTCCAAAGATTTTTTATGGGGTTGAGATCTGGAGACTGTCTAGGCCACTCCAGGACCTTGAAATGCTTCTTACGAAGCCACTCCTTCGTTGCCCGGGCGGTGTGTTTGGGATCATTGTCATGCTGAAAGACCCAGCCACGTTTCATCTTCAATGCCCTTGCTGATGGAAGGAGGTTTTTACTCAAAATCTCACGATACATGGCCCCATTCATTCTTTCCTTTACACGGATCAGTCGTCCTAGTCCCTTTGCAGAAAAACAGCCCCAAAGCATGATGTTTCCACCCCCATGCTTCACAGTAGGTATGGTGTTCTTTGCATGCAACTCAGCATTCTTTCTCCTCCAAACACGACAAGTTGAGTTTTTACCAAAAAGTTCTATTTTGGTTTCATCTGACCATATGACATTCTCCCAATCCTCTTCTGGATCATCCAAATGCTCTCTAGCAAACTTCAGATGGGCCCGGACATGTACTGGCTTAAGCAGGGGGACACGTCTGGCACTGCAGGATTTGAGTACCTGGCGGCGTAGTGTGTTACTGATGGTAGTCTTTGTTACTTTGGTCCCAGCTCTCTGCAGGTCATTCACTAGGTCCCCCCGTGTGGTTCTGGGATTTTTGCTCACCGTTCTTGTGATCATTTTGACCCCACGGGGTGAGATCTTGCATGGAGCCCCAGATTGAGGGAGATTATCAGTGGTCTTGTATGTCTTCCATTTTCTAATAATTGCTCCCACAGTTGATTTCTTCACACCAAGCTGCTTACCTATTGCAGATTCAGTCTTCCCAGTCTGGTGCAGGTCTACAATTTTGTTTATGGTGTCCTTTGACAGCTCTTTGGTCTTGGCCATAGTGGAGTTTGGAGTCTGACTGTTTGAGGTTATGGACAGGTGTCTTTTATACTGATAACGAGTTCAAACAGGTGCCATTAATACAGGTAACAAGTGGAGGACAGAGGAGCCTCTTAAAAAAGAAGTTACAGGTCTGTGAGAGCCAGAAATCTTGCTTTTTTGTAGGTGACCAAATACTTATTTTCTGGATTTTTTTTTTCTCATGCTGTCTCTCATAGTTGAAGTGTAACCTATGATGACAATTACAGGCCTCTCTCATCTTTTTAAGTGGGAGAACTTGCACAATTGGTGGCTGACTAAATACTTTTTTGCCCCACTGTATATTATTATTAACATTTATTTACATAGCTTATTGCCATAAACCAAACCAGCTGAATCAGCTATTTTTGTGTAAAAGTATTTTTGTTCTCGATATTTTTGTGTGAAAAAACGTCAATATCGAGCAGTCATATTTTGCCATAAATCATATTAAATTCACATGCAGCATGTTAATTATGGAGTGGAGTTAACTGATTTAACACAACAGGTTTACTGACTAGATTTATCAGTTATTATTGTCAGATTTCGTTCATTCACATGGATTCTGTTATTTATCAGCAAATTGTTATTTATAAGTCTCCTGGCACATACCCTGATGACCTCAGCAAGACTGAGAAAGACTCTTTACATAAATAACACCTTTGATATTGAAGGTAATATTACTTTTGAAAACAGACCTGAAATTGTACTGGACTTTGTGTGATTAAATAATAGTATTTTTATGGCATTCATAAACAGTATTTACTCTGAAACACCACCTGCACTAATAAGAAATGTGTACAACACACTCGTCCTGCATTTTCCTGCAGCAGGATAGATTCATTCAGTGGTTTTACTTTAGCAGCATCGTAGCTTTATCCCTAACTCTGTCGAATCCCCAGCAGCTTCCAATAAAAGGATCTGCCGAGTGTTTTCTTTATCCTTTATCCAAACTTCTTCAATTTGTGCTTATAGATGTGAGTTTATATAACGCTTCCATGCACTGTCTTGGTGCTGTGTGTGAAATTGATTGATGAATGGCTGTAATAAACTGTGTGATGCACGTGCACGTGCAGAAGAGTCTGATTTGTCCGGGGAGTCAGATTTCGGTACAACACCGGGAAGGGGAGGGATTACTGTAAGTTTGTTCGGGATGAAATTTATACAGGTTTATTGAGTTAATTTGATTTGATCAATTTTGTACATGTTTTAGACATTTAGGTGAGCTACTCCTAAGTGAGAGTGATGTGTTGGACTGAGACGTGTTGTCTTAGATTATTCATATTCTACTGCACAAGTCCATATGTATGAGCTGTTATTAAAGACACAATAACATTTTAGCAAATGTTTAGCAACAAACACATTAATATGAATCTGTTTATAGTTACAGCTGTAACCAACTGTGCTGTTATATGAAAATAATGCCTACCTTCTTATTTGAGTATTCAACTGTGCTGTCCTTAAACATAAAATGATATATCTTTGTTAATGTGTCCTGTAATATAACAGTAAGGTTACAGGGTGAAGAGGTGAAGAAGGTACAGGAGTTTAAGCACTTGGGGTCAACAGTCCAGAGTAATGGAGCGTGTGGGAAATAGGTAAAGAAGCGAGTGCAGGCAGGTTGGAATGGGTGGAGAAAGGTGTCGGGAGTTCTGTGTGATAGGAAAATATCAGCAAGAATCAAGGGGAAGGTGTACAGGACAGTGGTGAGACCGGCCATGCTGTATGGTTTAGAGACAGTGTCACTGAGGAAGAGACAGGAGTCAGAGCTAGAGGTAGCAGAGCTGAAGATGTTGAGGTTCTCTTTGGGAGTGACAAGATTGGACAGGATTAGGAACGAGTACATCAGAGGGACAGCTCATGTTGGACGTTTGGTGGAAAAAGTTAGGGAGGCCAGATTAAGATGGTTTGGACATGTTCAGAGGAGGGAGAGTGAGTATATTGGTAGCAGAATGTTGGACATGGAGCTGCCAGGCAGGAGGCAAAGAGGAAGGCCAAAGAGGAGGGATATGGATGTAATAAATGAGGATATGAAGCTAGTGGGTGCAAGCGTTGAGGATGCAGGAGATAGGGATAGGTGGAGAGAGATGATTCGCTGTGGCGAACCCTGAAAAGCCGAAAGAAGAAGACTGTATATATAAATATATGCATTTGCATTGCCTTTTAAATGTTTCTTAATGATTTGCTGTTGGCTTAATATATATATAAGTAATAAATATATCTTTAAATATTTTAAAAACTGAAATGTAAAACAGCTCAAAATTTTCATTTTTAGGTGCTGAATGTGTGTGTAAAATGCTGAAGAGATGAGAGAGAGAGAGAGAGAGAGAGAGAGAGAGAGAGAGAGAGAGAGAGAGAGAGAGAGAGAGAGTTCAGTGGGCATCTGGCGTAAAACCCGTGCCAAGTTGTTGTGTGGACCACTTGGTCTGCTGTGGCAACCCCGAACAGGGAGTAGCTGAGAGCAACTTTTTCATTATTTAGCAATTCTAGCAATACTGTACATCTAAAGGTAAAGGAAATATTGTTATTTTATTGCATTTTGTGTTTGAAGAGCATCAGTGCCATCTTTTGGGTATAATGATTTAAAAAATATAAAAATCTGTTTGTTTGAAAATGTATTTTTCCACCTTCATGCTTTAAATGTGTGTCTATTTGTAAATACTATACGAATATCTGTTTTTTTCATATCTATTTTTTATATTATTATTATTATTATTATTATTATTATTATTATTATTATTATTTTGTTTATATTTTTCTTGCAATGTAGACATTATTAAAATTGCTCTTGGACCTTTTCCTCAAATAAACTTTGACAAAGACAAATTTTGACCTGTTATGATTAAGTTCTTCCTGTAAATACGCAACTCTTTTTTATTATTCCTGCTGTATTTTAATATTTATTTAATTATCCTGACTACTCATGACATCCTGTGAAGCAACTCACATGAACACAATAATCTCAAGACAAAATCATTATTTATTTTACAAGGTTAGAAGGTGTTTACTCATATACAATATGAACTGCAGTCTGTTTATGTCTATTGGAAGTGACCTTCAGATTGTTTTATTAGGTACAAAAATACCTCTGAGAGACTGAGTGGAGTTCAGCTGTAGTTCAGTCTCTCACCAGCAGAGAGAGAGCTTCACTGAACCAAACTGAAAGGAAGATCAGCATCACTTCTGCTACAGAGACACTGATTTGAAGCACCAAAACAAACACACAGTAATAATACTAATCAGCTTTGTGTTACTGTGTGTTTTATCCACCACATTCAGCATTGTGGAGATCAAATTAATGAATGAATTAATCAAACAACAATTAAATTCCTATCTGTCATATTTGGTTACAGCACAGTATATAAAAATATTAAATACATATAAAAATAGATGTCCATGATCATTGATCTTGTGTTGTTCATGGTTCTTCTTCATGCTCTTCTTCTGCTCTAGCTTCAAGCAAAAATATTTTTTTGCACTCTGACACCACTGACATTTCGGGGTGTCCTGGCCTAAGAAAAGAAAGAACAGACTTTTTAGTGTCTTTATTCTGGTTTTTATTTGTAAAACCTCTTTATAAAATATATAATTGTATGTGCAATAGTCACATAGTTCAACCTCAGTCAGGCTTGTAAGTTATGCTGCATTTAAGGCAAGGTTTCCCCCCATTTCTGGCTAAAGCTAACTAAATCATTAAACTGTGAGCAGTGTAAAAAAAAAAAAAAAAAAAAAAAAAACCTCCTAAAAAACTTTGTAATTAGTTTATAACAGTCACTCAGTGTATACAATCATTTCAGTGTATATCCATATCAATTGTGTTAGCTACTTTAAACTTTTTGTTTCATTTTGGTTTGATTTCTATGTAGAACAGCATTAATTCCAGACACTTGGCCATATTAATAGCTTGTTGCTAAGCTACTCGCTGTTGTCCATTGTCCACAAAATGTTTCATGAATGTAAATGTAAACATCGCTTTTTTATGAGCTTTACATGCTCAGTCCTGATCCTACCCGTTTACAGGCAGAAACTGAAACAGGAAGCACCCGCTCTCAGGAAAAGACAGTGCTGCTCGGACCAATCAGATTCTATGATACAGGATTGTTTTGATCACGTGGCCTGAGAGACTTTCTTACACCTCCGATGAGGCATATCCGGATACCGTAACGTGTTTCTTCAGGAAATGATTAACGGCGCTCTTTAAAAAACATCCTCCGTAAAACCATCAAAACAACAAAACGCAGATTCACGCTAGAATCACGGTTTAACACCACCGACACAAGAGACATGTTACATGTAATTAACAATATCACAATGAAACTAGATTTTTAAAGTTCATCACGACAAACTTCGATGTTGGCTTGACGAAGCAAGTAGTCATAACATCTGATGATTTTCGGAGGCGAGCTGATACACAATACATATGGTGGAGAGCAGATGGATATGTGTGTATGTTGGGGTAATTTTGCGATTTCGCTTATTTTGATGGTTGACGTGCACATCACGTCACGTGATGTCACCAGAACACACATCCTGAAATTCCCCTTATTGTGCTGAGTGTTTTGATATGTCACATGTGTATGTTGTGGTAATTTGGCAATTCCACTTATTTTGGGGATTGGCACCCACGTGACATCATGTGACATCACTTGGAACATGTCACTCAGTTCCCCTCATTGTGCTGAAAGTTTTGATGTGTCACGTGTCTATGTAGGGGTAATTTTGCGATTTCACATATTTTCAGGGATGACATGCATGTGACATCATGTGACATCACCAGAACACACGTTCTTAAGTTCCCCTCATTTTTTGTTTGGGAATTGGCGCTCATGTGACGTCACGTCACGCAGTTCCCCCAATGTGCTGAGCATGTTGATATGTCACGTGCATGTCGCGGTAGTTTTTGCAATTTTGCAAATTTTGGGGTGTGGCGTACATGTGGCGCCATGTGACATCACCAGGATACACGTCACAAAGTTCCCCTTATTGTGCTGAGTGTTTGGATATGTCACATACCTATATTGCAGAAACTTTGTGATTTCTCTTAATATTGAATGAATAGACAGACAGACAGACAGACAGACAGATAGACAGACAGATAGATAGATAGATAGATAGATAGATAGATAGATAGATAGATAGAGTGTATAGATAGAGTGTATAGATAGTGTGGAGT
>JAUCMX010000401.1:0-14449 GCA_033459395.1 Hemibagrus guttatus | reverse complement strand
AGGGGGGGCTGACTGTTTTTGAATTAAATGACATCCAGCTTAAGGAAATATTTAACACCCAACCGTCTCCTGATCAACATGCACGCTCTAAACATGATATTTCTTCAACCCAAGAGTCAGAAATTCTAAATTACATGGTTACAGAATGGAGCCATAACAATGAAATCTACATAGACTGGAAAGGAATGCCAGTAGGCCTTCCATAAGAGCACCATTCACTCAAAGAGTCTACAACTCTAGCTATGCTTATTTTCTCACCCCACATGCAATCCCACAGCGAATATGAAATAGATCAATTACATTTGCTACAATCAACAGCGATTCATTAATCACACTGTAATGGCATTAAAGCTTATTTCTGAACAACTCCATGCGGCGACTCTAATGACTGTACAAAATCGATTCGCTATAGACACCATGCAGGGCCACGATCAGGGAGTATGTCAGATGATCGGTTCCGAGTGCTGTGAAGTTATTCCCCTGCACACGGGTCCATTGGGCCCACTCAGCACCCTGCTGGACCGCATGGTGCACCCTGCCACCCGTGATCAGATGGTAAACAATAATGCTGTCCCAGGGTCTGATTGGTACAACTGGCTATTTTCCAATATCTGAATAACAGGACTTGTGCGTATTGGTGTAACTATTCTAGTAGCACTCATAGTAATGGAGGTAATGGCCTGCTGTTGTATTCCCTTTCTGTGCACTCTCATTGACAAAACGTACATGCCTCTGTTTGGACAGTATATGCTAATGCAATTATATGGGACATCCATAGAATTGGTGGAACCTCCTGTCTGTTCCATGTTATTCCATGTCTATGTTGTCTATGTCTATGTTGTCTATCTTGAATTAAGTGATGTGTGCAGGAACATGGCGAATGATGGGGCAAGTGGTCTAATGCGGTGTCGACACAGACGGCGTTATAATTCAATGTGTGCCGTGCTAGAGCCGTGTACCGATGGGTTTGTCTACACGTTCCATCGCAGCTTCCGGTGCCCAGCCTGCTCCAAGCTGGTGGCAAATATGGAAAGGCGAGCTATATGTGAACACCCATGGATCGTTCGAGACCAACCACATGCACCTGTATGCTGGCATTCGCACCACCATCTAATGAGCATCCTCCATGGTCTCCAATATTTGAGGACAAATATAGCCCATGCCACCATGATGCATATCAATGGAACTTGGCTTGACACAAATGGGAAACAGATTACCAGCTTAGTGATAGGCTCACGTGTCGAGTCCACTCATATTGACTACATTGTGCCATTTCGGTGGCCCAAGCATATGGCCACTACTTAGGAACTTATTTGCTCTGCAGATAGTTTAGTTAGGTTTAGTTTAGTTTAGTGTAATTTTAGTCTAGTCCCCTCCCGTATTTCTATTCACGTATCCCCCTATTCGTATTTCACATCTGTGCCTGACTGCCATTCGGTGCCTTTTGCTTTTTTTTCCATGTTTTGGTTAATAGCAGCCACTAAAATGGTTTGTTTCCCATTTTGATTTAACTTTGGCTTTGGCCCTGATCTGCCTCCACTTCCGTCTCTGAACCGGACCTGTTTTTTTTTTCCCCACGCAAATCTTACAGCTCATCTCCACCTTACCTTCTACCTAGGTAAGTTATTTTCCCTATTTACCTATTTACCTATTCCCTCCACCTTGTCCTCTCTCTGTGGTATACTTTGATTTTAGTACAATATGGTATATGTGAACTTCTACTCCTAATGTTAATTCTCATTTGGCTGTTTTGCTTCATCAGGAATTAGATATCTTCTTGTTGTCCTATCTGAGGGTTGTTATGACGTTCCCCTCGCCTTTTCCCAGGGTTGCCGTACATTCTGTTTTGGGAACGTGCATGTCGGCCTTGCTGACTGACTTTCCTAGACCATGGTCCTAAGCAGTGATCTTTGGGTCATTGTCTTACTGGGGCATGATGAAGGTCTTCTCAACAGCATTTCTCTGTAAATTGCCAGACAGAATGTTTCAACAGATTTCTAAATTCATTCTGTTGCTACCATTATGTGTTACATCATCAAGAAAGATTAGTGAGCTTGTTCCAGAAGTAGCCATGCAAGCCCAAGCCTTAATATTACCACCATCATGCTTAAAAGATGAACTTGTATGTTTTCATGAGCAGATCTTTATTTCTCCAACAATCTGTCTTTCCGTCAGTTTGGTAGATGCTAATCTTGGTTGCTGAACTGTGCTTCTTTGCAAATTCCAGTCTGGTATTCTGATCAGATTTGAATAAATCCATTTTGTAGGCCTGACTCAAAACTTTTTCAATCCAGTCCAAGCCCTCGGGCTGCATGTTTGACACTCTGTCAAAGGTCAAGTCATATATTTCTAAAACCTGACATAATTAATAATACATGTCTACGAAAATGTTCCTGACTGTACAAGACTACAAAAATGTTTCTGTTTGCAGACTGGTTGGAACCAACTTCTCAGAACAGTATTGTGAATTAATGGCCTCGGTTTTCCAATCTGAGAACTCGCACCTCAGAGAGCTTGACCTTGGCTACAACATTTTGAGAGACTTTGGAGTGAAGCTTCTAACTGTCGGACTAAATAGTGTACAGTGCAAAATTGAGAAACTTGGGTAAGCTTAAAAGCTCTTTCTTTCTTTCTTTCTTTCTTTCTTTCTTTCTTTCTTTCTTCTTTCTTTCTTTCTTTCTTTCTTTCTTTCTTTCTTTCTTTCTTTCTTTCTTTCTTTCTTCCTTCCTTCCTTCCTTTCTTCTGATGTTATTAATAGTTGATCATACAAGAATGGAATAGGTTTCGATTTAATAAAGAACAATTCCAAAAATTTAGCTATACTTTGTAATGTATTACAACAAATCCAGGTACAACATGAATAACCTCCTGATTCTTCTTAAAATTTTAAAAGAGTAGCATTTGTTATTTACGTTGTTAATGTTTCAATGCAATGAATATTATCCAAATAAAATACAATAATCCAAATAAAATATAGATTATTACATCCAAATAAATGATTTTATTTTTTTATTTTTTGAAGTTTTTTATTCAATTTAACCTTTGTAGCTTTTTATACAAATCATAAGTTTTGTGAATTTTACAAATATGCTAAAAGACAACTCCATATATTCAAAACATTACATTACATTGCAAGACAGCAATTAAGATAAACAAACACATACATTAAAATGGTTTTATTTCTCTACAGAAATGTAGCCTTACACACGAATCGTGTAAAGCCTTGAAAGCTGTTATGCAGTCACCCAACTCACACCTTAGGGAGTTGAATCTGAGCTACAATAAACTGGGAATCTCAGCTCTGTGTAGGGATAACATGTCCAAACTGCAAACTGGAAGGACTGGATCTCAGCTACAACAAACTTAGCCATTTTGGAGTAAAACTTGACTGATGAATCCAGACTGTAAAATCAAGAGTATAAGGTTTTATTCACAGTTAAACTATTTGTTTTGTTCTACATTACCTATATCAGTGATCAGTCACATCTTTGTAGAGCTTTTTCTCCTCAGAATTTACCTCCAACTTGTCATGTATTTGGCTGTAACTTAATTCTGTCATCACTGATCTTTGTGTTTAAGTGCAAAGCAGAGGTGTAAAGGGAAAAAAAATCTAACTGTGCAATTACTCTTGTTATTTACCCATTTGCAGAATTGCTGATGTTGGCATTTCAGACAAGGCATGTGTAACACTGGCTTTGGCACTACAGTTAGCAAATCCACATCTTAGAGAGCTTGATCTCAGTAACAACTGTATAGGAGACTCAGGAGTAAAACTGCTCTGTGAAGGACTCATCAGCCCAAACAGCAAGCTAGAAATACTGAGGTAAATGCTGTATTGCAGTGTGAGCATTCATGTACATATCGGACACTTATAGTATATTTTCAAACCATTTAACCTAAAGGAACTTAGAAATTACATGCATACGATTAGGTTTAACGATCCAAAACAAGTCTGGCTCAGTTGATAATTAAATATATACATAATTTCTTAAATAATGTGAAGAAATTGTAAGAAATATTACTTAGCAAGCAAGAATGTCCATTAATGTGTCTGTGCTGGTGTAATCTCACAGACAGTTCTTGTGTGAATCTGACCACAGTCCTGAGTACCCCACTTGCTTGATAGATATTGAGCTAAGAGACAATGACCTGTATGATTCAGGTGTGAAGCTGCTTTGCACTGGTCTGCAACATCCACACTGCACACTGCAGCGATTGGGATAAGTAAAAGACAGACAGCTATGTGATATAACACTGAAGAAATTCTTTGCATTCCCTGATGTTCCTGGATTTTTGTAATTTGCTGTACAAGCTTACAGGAAACTTTCCTATATCACCATGGTCAAAGGATTCATTATTCTGAATGGTTATCTTATTCTGTATAAAAAAATTGGTGGTGGTTTAACTTCAAGTTATTTATTATTTGATCATTTTATTTATTATCTGGTTATGTGTGGATCATTTTTTTTGTCTTTGATTTATCTTTATGTAGCGCCCCTAGCGTTACTAGCTATAGTGGGGTGGCTAACCTGAGCTCTTTTTTTGTATGCTAATTATATTGAGTATAGGTTCCACTAATGCTCACCTATTAAGTATGTGTGAGAATAGATCTATGTATATAATATATACATATATATATATATATACTTCAGTTAACAGATCCCTAACCCTGGTCAGCTTCACATATACACAAACATCAGTTACATATAATAACAACAATATAGGTTAGTTACCTGTACTTTTATCACCAAGTGGGTAATGGAGCACTATAATCGAATATATACTCATAAACAAGAAAAATGGTATTCAAACAATTTACTATATATTTAAATTGACATTAGTGCACTTCCTCACCACAGGGCAGTTTCAAAACAAAATCATTGGGAATAACTCAACATTTTCCCAATAAATGGCCATAAAGTAAATAAAATAAAAGCCGGCAGAATTAAATAAAAGTGCTAGTAGAAATGCTCAGTCTAACCGTTGCAGGCCTGTACGCAGCTAGGGTGCATGGAAACAAAGATACTGGGTCACTTCACTCACGAAAGCAACGAACAGAACATAGTACCTTTAGCCGATTGTACACAGTACACACACCACCATCCAGAGAAGAGTCAGTGGAGAAAAGAAGCTGAGCCTTGGGGCGTGTTCCAATTCACCTTCGCCAAAACCAGTACCCGTCCGTCGAGCCAGCTATCCGCCAGTCCCGTAGCAAAGTCCTTAATGGCGCGGTAAAGAACAACTTCAAACCTCGTTCGCTGGCGGCGATGTCCACGTCTTTCCGACGTGTTCTTCCACCCCGGACCGAAGCGCTATAATCAGGGTTCGGGTTGAACACCTAACTCTACGTGTTACTCAACACACAGTTCGTATATTGAGGGGTTTTTCTCTTTTCCCTAAACTTCCCCACTCTGCTCTAATTGCTCCTTCTTCTTCCTGTCTCTCTCCCCACATGACCTCTATCCGGGCACATGACTAATATTTTAATAAAACATGTAAATAAAATACAAATTCTTTTTTATCACTTTCTCTTACATATTTAAAGCTTTTTAACACAAACATTTTATAACACATTAAATCATTTTAAATGAGTTATCCACCCCATAAAGAAATCACATGACCTCATTACATCAGTCCTTGTCGGCCAATGAATTTTTATCTGTCATACCATTTATTAATGAACCAACTATGCACATTCAGACAACTAAACTATGGATCCATACCACACTTTAAACAAATGTTAATACATTCTAACCAGGTTACACCCTCCCCCTTCTAAATGTCTGTATGTCCCCATCAGACACTATAAAAGAAACTATGGAGGTTTTCTCTCCCTTTTTTTTTTTAGTTTTGTTCAATCTTAATAACAATACCTTTGTGTACAATAGTTAAAGGTTGATCATTGGATGTACCTAGCTTATCATATGTGAGTCTAACGGTTGGCTTCACAGATCTCTTTGGTCTGGGCTCAGACCTGGTCACTACACTGCCTTTATGATCATCAGACATTCTGGTCTGTCTTGTTTCGGGTTCAGACTCTGATTCAAGTTCAGTTGTCTCTTCAGGAGTTACACTGTCTGCACAATCCTTATCCCTATTCTCATCAGACTTAGAGTCCAAGTATCTCTCTGGGTAGTCATCACCCACACTATCTCCTCCTGGAGTAAGGTAGGGGTCAGCATCACCCTCCATATCAAATCTAGGTCTAGGAACACTTGTAACTCTAGGTTCAAACTCTCTCTGTGTAGCACGATTAGTTACCCAATACTCCAACTCTGAAGACGAGTCTGAAGATTCTGGCAACTCTGAAGTCTCTAATCTTACATCTCTCCGCTTTCGTGTAACTGTTCTAGTTCTCGGTCTCACTGGAGGATCATTACCTGTTTCAGAAAGTGGCACTCTCACCAGCTGTCCAATTGGAAGAAGATGATCTCTGTGGATAGTCTTTGTCCCAGCTCCACCATCCTCTCTCTTTACTTTAAACACAGGCAGGTTAGGCAGTTTGCCAACCACAATATATGGCTCATGTTTCCACCTACTTTCCAGCTTGTGTTTCCCTCTCAAACCTAAGTTCCGCAGGAACACTCTGTCCCCTAACTCTAGCACTCTAAATTTGACTCGTTGGTCATACAGTTTCTTGTTTCTCTGGTGCCGTTTATCTGCAGCCTCAGAGGCTAACTTGTAGGCTTGCTTCAAGTCCTCTTTTAGCTTTGCAACATATTGGGAATGACCAGTAGCCTCTATACCATCAGGGGATGTTCCAAAACACAAATCCACAGGAAGCCTTGCCTCACGCCCAAACATCAAGTAATAAGGTGAATATCCAGTGGCATCACACTTTGTACTGTTGTATGCATGCACCAAGTAACTCACTTGATGACTCCAGGTGCGTTTCTTTTCATGATCCAGCGTACCAAGCATCAACAGCAAGGTTCGATTGAATCTTTCTGGCTGCGGATCTCCTTGTGGATGATAAGGGGTTGTCCGTGACTTCCGAATCCCCATCAAGTGCAAGAGTTCCCGTATCAATCGGCTCTCGAAATCTCTTCCTTGATCGGTATGAATCCTTGCAGGCAGTCCATAATGTACAAAATACCCTTCCATGAGGATCTTTGCCACGATGTGGGCCTTCTGGCTTTTGGTTGGGAAAGCCTGAGCATATCGTGTAAAATGGTCGGTGACTACTAGCACGTTACTAAACCCTCTGGAGTCTGTCTCCATGGAAAGAAAATCCATGCACACCAAGTCCATAGGCCCATGACTTACAATCTGATGTAATGGAGCAGCTCTCTGAGGAGGGGTCTTGTAAGATATGCACTCTCCACAATTTTTTATGTACTCCTCAACATCCTCGGACATCTTTGGCCAGAAAAATCGACTCCTGAGCAAGTCAAGGGTCCTTTCCTGCCCAAGGTGACCTAAATCATCATGCGTAGCCTGCATAACCACATCTCTGAACTCACTTGGCAAGACAAGTTGGCAGACTTCATCTCCTGATGAGCGTTTGCTGAGTCGGTACAACAACCCATCTCTCTTGAACAACTTTCCAGTTTCTCTCTTCAAACGTAACAGCTCTGGGTTGGTGTTCTTGCCATCTGGCCAGTGCCCAAGAGTAAGAGCCTGGATGGCTGGTCCAATAGCATCATCTTCTTCCTGAGCTCTCTTGAGATTCTGCCTAGACAAAAGTTCAAGGGACTTTAACTCCAGGTGTGTCGGGAAAGCATACAGGTTTGGGACACAATGGGGGGAGGCCCCCAATTGAGCAATATATACAGGTGAACTGGTAGAAGATGCTGGGAGTGAGCCAGGCTGGCAGAGTGTCTTGACACCCGACTGGGGTAGTGTTACCCATTCTTCAGCTTCTCCCATATCTGCCATGTTTCTGGACAACAGGTCGGCATCTATATTGTGTCGGCCGGGTCGATACTGGATGTCAAACTCGTATGTTGAGAGAGCAGCTAGCCAGCGATGCCCCACAGCACTGAGCTTTGCGGTAGACAGGACATATGTAAGGGGGTTGTTGTCAGTACGTACTGTGAATCTTGCCCCATACAAGTACTCGTGAAACTTGTCAACTACTGCCCACTTGAGGGCCAAGAATTCTAACTGATGTATGGGGTAATTTCTTTCAGATGTGCTTAGCTTTCGGCTTGCAAATGCAACTGGTCGTAGACCCTCAGCATACTCCTAATAGAGCACGGCGCCAAGTCCCTTTAAACTGGCATCGACGTGCAGAATGTACGGCTTTTGAGGATTTGCAAATGCCAGTACAGGGGCGTGTGTTAAATAGTAGACAATCTGGTGAAATGCGTCTGTACAGGACTGATCCCATCTTTCTCCAAAGGGTTCAGACTCTCTCAAGTAAACCTTCTTTACATCCAAAGCTTTTCTTTTACTCTTCTGAGTAGGAGCATAGCCCTTTGTGAGCTCAGTAAGCGGTCTAACAATCGCAGAATAATTGGCAATAAATCTGCGATAATAGCCGCAAAACCCAAGAAAAGACTGCAAGGTCTTGAGGTTCACTGGCATAGGCCACTTTGTAACGGCATCAATTTTCTCTGGGTCAGGGGCAACCCCTTCTGCGGACACTATATGTCCAAGATATTTTACTTTTGACAAGCAAATTTGACACTTATCTACAGAAAGCTTCAACCCAACCTCCCCTAGACGATCTAGGACCTTGAGCAACCTCTCCTCATGCTCTTCCAATGTCTTACCAAAGACAATTAAGTCATCAAGATATACCAAGACTTGTAGGAGGTTCATGTCACCAACTGCCTTCTCCATTAACCTTTGAAAGGTAGCTGGCGCCCCTGTAATGCCCTGTGGCATACGCTCAAATTGGAAGAACCCTAGTGGGCATATAAATGCTGTCTTCTCTTTGTCTTCTTCAGACATCGCTATCTGGTAGTAGCCACTACGCAGATCAAGTACGGAGAACCATTGACTCCCTGACAGGGCGTTCAGTGCATCCTCAATGCAGGGAGTAGTATACTGATCAGGTATGGTTCGACTGTTTAGTAGCCTGTAATCTATGCACATCCTGATAGTCCCATTCTTTTTCCTAACAACTACAATCGGAGATGCATAGGGACTTCTAGATTCAGCAATGATCCCTGCCTGGAGGAGTTCTTGCAAATGCTTACGTACATCTTCAATGTCAGCAGGAGCCAGCCGACGGGATCTTTGACGAAAAGGACGAGCATCGGAGAGTCTGATTTTATGCTCCACCCCTCTTGCTAATCCCACATCCCACTCCTGCATGGAGAACACATGAGACTTCTGGGCCAATTTCTTACACAGCCTATTCTTCCATTGTTCTGAGATTGGCGAGTCACCAAAGTTTATCATGTTTGTATCAAACTCAGATGAAACAGTCTCCATGGGAGGAATAGTAGTGACTGCCTCGGTATGGTACATGCATCCAATTACTGCTCCCACAGGTATTGCGGTCTCTTTCAAACATTCATTCTTGACCAGCACTCGGAAGCTGTTGACCTCTACTGCCCCGCTGGGCATGACCATGGGATGAAGAAATACTCCTGCAGGAAGGTTAGCATTTGGGGATGATTCAATCATCAGAATTTCATGCTCCACAGGATGCTTCCACTCAATCTGGCAAACTACCTGTGTAGCTTCTCCTGGTTGTAAAATCAAAGGGCTTGAACCCTGCCATCTAACCTGACCAACCTCTTTGTCCCCTTGGATAGAAACATCAACCATATTGGGAGCAGGTTCATCTTCTTGTACATTAACACGAAGGCCAAGTGTGTGTGCCACATCCATACCGTTGTCTCTACATTGTTTTACTAATCATCGGACATGACTTGCATTTGTACCCACAATAACGGGTGTTTGATCTTCAGCTCTAGGACTGGGGCATATGAGAGCAAGGAGTGTTACTGCCTGCCTGGTCCCAAACACCGCTGCTGGATACTCCAAGTCCACCACTACATAGCCACGGTAAGGGTAGCTTGCACTGGATTCACTCAAACCCCAAAGCGACAGACCGGAAACAGGCTGAATCGGTGTATCGGACAAGTATTTCTCATACCATGACTCAAAAATGATGGTCACCTGTGAGCCACTGTCCAGTAAAGCAGTGCAGGGTTTTCCATTTATTTGCAATGGCACTATGCTAGGTGGGCCAACTAGACCATCAGGAACACATGCATTCAATGGCTTTTCGACAATATTGTTCTCTATGGTGCAATTCATCCCACTAGCTGTGACATCGCATGACTGATGGCTGTTCTTGGAAATTTTCAAGGCTTGAATGAGTTTTTTAATCACTTTAGACTGGTCTTCAGGGTGTTGACACTTAACTGCAAAATGCCCATTTTCCCCACATCGATAACAGAAGTGTTGATCTGAACCTCTGTATGTTTTTTTTGGAAAACTAGCAACTGGTTTTGAAGAATGTACGGTTGAAACGGCAGCTTGGGGCCCAGCCACCTTTTGCGTGACTTTCTTTTGTAGGCGCTTCATCTGTTTTTTTAGGGCTACTAACTCAGTATCAGAATTGCTTTCAATAGGTGGTGAAGTCGGGAGAGAGTCCTCAACCTGGTCCGACCTGACCTGAGCTGGGTTAGACACCACGGCAGCCACTAATGACTTGAGCTCTTTTATTTCAGATTTCAAGTGTTGAAGTTCCGTCTGCTTTGGGTCAATATCCTGTCTTATACAGGCACTTTGCACAACAGGACTAATTTTTCTCCTTGAGGCTTCATATTGTTCCTCTTCTCGTATCTCCCTCAATAATTCGAGAAATGATGGTGGCCTTGCTTTCCTTTCCCTTAAGCGGAGGTTGACCAACATCAGATCAGACGCTATAGCGCCTCGTAATAACTGGTCTAATCTTGCTCTATCAGCACACCCAGGAGGGAGACCACCTCTCTGGACCACCTTATTCAGTGACTGTTCCAGCCGCCTGAGGAACTCGGAGAGCTTTTCCCCTACCTGCTGCTGCAGTGAACGAAAGGCAAAATACAAGTCATCCCCTGACTCGGCCGTGCCAAATGCATGCTCAAGCGCCGCTAGACAGTCTTCAGGACTCACCTCCGAGTTACCAGCTCGCACAGCTTTAACGATTTTGAGTGCTGGGCCTCTAAGACTTTCCATAAGTCTCCGTTTTTTTTCTTTGAGGGAGCATTCACATTCTTCCACCATGACACGTGCCTGCTCTAGCCAGTGGTCTAACTGTTCTTCCCCTGCCGGAGTAGGCAACAATCCAGAGAAAAATCTTAGGCGACGATAGCTCACCTGTTCACCTGTAGGCTTTGCCGTCTTGTCCAGTAGATCCGTCACAGCTCGCAAAATGGCCTCTGTTGGGTTAGAGACAGGCTCTTCTCCTGGGAATAAGGTGCGGAGATCATCCAGAGTTTTACCTTCAGCCTGCAGCAATCCTGCTAACTTCTGATTGAAACCTGGTACATCAGTTTGTAAGGCTTCATCTGCTCTGATGATTAGCCACGGTTCAGCACCAGTATCGGGAAAGATTTCTGGAGGAACACATTCTCCTCTTACAGTTTCTTTACATTCGCATAAGACCATATAACTATTTCGCTGCATGCTGAAAGTCCGGCCTCTGACACGCACACGCCCCCAACTCTTCACCTTCTGAAGGGTGTCTTCAATATCACTTACACTCACGTCATCTGGGATGATAACCATGAGTGCCCGAGCTTCATCTAAAGCTTCACCACGGCACCATCCTTTAAACTCTGTTACTAGTTCAGCTCGGCTTGCCATGTTGATTTAGCAATACTTGAAGCTTTAATTTTATAGAACCCACTCAATAATCCCAGCGGTGCCTCCAATTTATGTAGCGCCCCTAGCGTTACTAGCTATAGTGGGGTGGCTAACCTGAGCTCTTTTTTTGTATGCTAATTATATTGAGTATAGGTTCCACTAATGCTCACCTATTAAGTATGTGTGAGAATAGATCTATGTATATAATATATACATATATATATATATATATATATATACTTCAGTTAACAGATCCCTAACCCTGGTCAGCTTCACATATACACAAACATCAGTTACATATAATAACAACAATATAGGTTAGTTACCTGTACTTTTATCACCAAGTGGGTAATGGAGCACTATAATCGAATATATACTCATAAACAAGAAAAATGGTATTCAAACAATTTACTATATATTTAAATTGACATTAGTGCACTTCCTCACCACAGGGCAGTTTCAAAACAAAATCATTGGGAATAACTCAACATTTTCCCAATAAATGGCCATAAAGTAAATAAAATAAAAGCCGGCAGAATTAAATAAAAGTGCTAGTAGAAATGCTCAGTCTAACCGTTGCAGGCCTGTACGCAGCTAGGGTGCATGGAAACAAAGATACTGGGTCACTTCACTCACGAAAGCAACGAACAGAACATAGTACCTTTAGCTGATTGTACACAGTACACACACCACCATCCAGAGAAGAGTCAGTGGAGAAAAGAAGCTGAGCCTTGGGGCGTGTTCCAATTCACCTTCGCCAAAACCAGTACCCGTCCGTCGAGCCAGCTATCCGCCAGTCCCGTAGCAAAGTCCTTAATGGCGCGGTAAAGAACAACTTCAAACCTCGTTCGTTGGCGGCGATGTCCACGTCTTTCCGACGTGTTCTTCCACCCCGGACCGAAGCGCTATAATCAGGGTTCGGGTTGAACACCTAACTCTACGTGTTACTCAACACACAGTTCGTATATTGAGGGGTTTTTCTCTTTTCTCTAAACTTCCCCACTCTGCTCTAATTGCTCCTTCTTCTTCCTGTCTCTCTCCCCACATGACCTCTATCCGGGCACATGACTAATATTTTAATAAAACATGTAAATAAAATACAAATTCTTTTTTATCACTTTCTCTTACATATTTAAAGCTTTTTAACACAAACATTTTATAACACATTAAATCATTTTAAATGAGTTATCCATCCCATAAAGAAATCACATGACCTCATTACATCAGTCCTTGTCGGCCAATGAATTTTTATCTGTCATACCATTTATTAATGAACCAACTATGCACATTCAGACAACTAAACTATGGATCCATACCACACTTTAAACAAATGTTAATACATTCTAACCAGGTTACATTTATTATTTGTGACAAAATGACTAATATATTAAAGTGGAATTGAAGGAAACGTTATGTAAAATCCGTCTTTAAATTTAAGCTTTTCCAGTAACTAGTGTAACAATCACCAGCAGTTTTCAGTAAGCTACAGATAGATATGGCTTTTGCAGACAAATTTAGTATAATTATTAATATAAATGTTTATTATTTAGTTTAGTTTTTACTAAAACTACTGGTGGCCGAGTCTTTGCCTGCGGGACCTGGCCGGGCACAGCCCGAAGGAATGGCATAGGCCCACCTTCCCGTAGGCCCACCACCCACAGGAAGGAGCATAAGGGTCTGGTGCAGTGTGTTTTGGGTAGCAGTCATGGGCGGGGGCCCCGACGACGCAAACCCTGGACAAAGAATTTTGCTTTTGGGACATGGAATGTCACCTCACTGAGGGGGAAGGAGCCTGAGCTAGTGAGGGAGGTCGAGTGGTACCGGCTAGAGATAGTCGGGCTTGCCTCCACGCACAGGAGCTCTGGAGCACCCCATGGTGAGAGGCATCGGGCTGGGGTGGGCTTTCTTATAGCCCCCCTGCTCAGCCGCCATGTTTTGGAGTTTTCTCCGGTAAACGAGAGGGTTGTTTCCCTGCGCCTTCGGGTCGGGGATAGGTGTCTCACTGTAGTTTCGGGTTATGGGCCGAACAGCAGTGTGGAGTACCCAACACTCTTGGAGACCCTGCGAGGGGTGCTGGAAGGTGCTCTGACTGGGGACTCCATAGTTTTACTGGGGGACTTCAATGCCCATGTGGGCAGGACTTACAGCATGCACTGGGGCGTTCAGTGTGAAGCGGCTGGGATGAGGGTCAGCACCTCCAAATCTGAGGCCATGGTTCACGACCGGAAAAAGGTGGCTTACACCCTCCAGGTTGAAGGGGAGTTCCTTCCTCAAGTGGAGGAGTTTAAGTATCTCGGGGTCTTGTTTACGAGTGAGGGAAGGATGGATCATGAGATTGACAGATGGATCGGTGCAGCGGACCTGACTTGCAAGGGACACTAGGTGAAGCTGCCAAAACTTTCTAGGCAGAAGGAGCTATCATGTTCAGTTAGCATAGCAGCATTTGCTAATGCATCTCAGCACCATAGCCATGACTCAGGCCTGCTACATTTTTTTCTTTCTTTGACGAGAGCGTTTGTTCTGTTGTAGTTAAAGGAGAAGTTCACTTTCAGAATAGAAATCTACAGATAATTGATTCACCCCATCATCATCCAAGATGTTCATGTCTTTCTTTCTTCAGTTGTGAAGAAATTGTGTTTTTTGAGGAAAACATTTCAGGACTTTTCTCCATAAATGGACTTCAATGGGGCCCGCGAGT
>JAUCMX010000400.1:0-14453 GCA_033459395.1 Hemibagrus guttatus | reverse complement strand
GAGGAAAATGAGAAGGAAAAAAGAGTAGAAGGGGTGAACTCTGGGGAACAGAAAGTAGATAAGATTAGAAAGGATGAAGTCAGGAAGGCTTTGAAGAGGATGAAAAGTGGAAAGGCAGTTGGTCCTGATGACATCCCGGTGGAGGTCTGGAAGTGTCTGGGAGAGGCAGCAGTGGAATTTTTGACTAGTTTGTTAAACGGGGGTTTTAGAGAGTGAGAGGATGCCTGAGGAATGGAGAAGAAGTGTGTTAGTGCCGAACTTTAAGAATAAGGGTGACGTGCAGAGTTGCAGCAACTATAGGGGGATAAAGTTGATGAGCCATACAATGAAGGTAGGGGAAAGAGTAGTGGAAGCTAGGTTAAGGAAGGTAGTGGAAATTTGTGAGCAGCAGTATGGCTTCATGCCCAGAAAGAGCACAACAGATGCAATTTTTGCTCTGAGGATTTTGATGGAGAAGTATAGGGATGGTCAGAGGGAGTTGCACTGTGTGTTTGTAGACTTGGAGAAAGCGTATGACAGGGTGCCAAGAGAAGAGCTGTGGTACTGTATGAGGAAGTCAGGAGTAGCAGAGAAGTATGTCAGGGTGGTGCAGGACATGTATGAGGGGGAGCAGGACAGTGGTGAGGTGTGCTGTAGGTCAGACAGAGGAGTTCAAAGTGGAGGTGGGGACTGCATCAGGGATCGGCTCTGAGCCCCTTCCTGTTTGCTATAGTGATGGACCAGTTGTCAGAGGGGGGACAGACAGGAGTCTCCTTGGACAATGATGTTTGCAGATGACATTGTGATCTGTAGTGAGAGTAGGGAGCAGGTGGAGGAAAACCTGGAGAGTTGGAGGTTTGCGCTGGAGAGAAGAGGAATGAAAGTCAGTGGTAGTAAGACTGAGTACATGTGTGTGAATGAAAGGGAGGGAAGTGGAACAGTAAGGTTACAGGGTGAAGAGGTGAAAAAGGTACAGGAGTTTAAGTACTTGGGGTCAACAGTCCAGAGTAATGGAGAGTGTGGGAAAGAGGTAAAGAAGCGAGTGCGGGCAGGTTGGAATGGGTGGAGAAAGGTGGGGGGGAGTTCTGTGTGAGAGGAAAATATCAGCGAGAATCAAGGGGAAGGTGTACAGGACAGTGGTGAGACCGGCCATGCTGTATGGTTTAGAGACAGTGTCACTGAGGAAGGGGACAGGAGTCAGAGCTAGAGGTGGGCAGAGCTGAAGATGTTGAGGTTCTCTTTGGGAGTGACAAGATTGGACAGGATTAGGAACGAGTACATCAGAGGGACAGCTCATGTTGGACGTTTGGGGGACAAAGTTAGGGAGGCCAGATTAAGATGGTTTGGACATGTTCAGAGGGGGGAGAGTTCATTTTAAAAAACACTAATTCAGTTGTTGTTCTCTCGTCTGCTCCCTGTTCGAGGTCGCCACAGAGGATCATTCGGTCCACATGTTTGGATTTGGCACAGGTTTTACCCCGATGCCCTTCCTGACACGACCCGCCCATTTTACCCGGGGTTTGGGGACCGGATGCACTGGGAGTTAACTCCTCTGTGGCTGGGAAATACTAATTCAGTAATAATTCTTATTATTCTTTATTTTATTTGAAAGGAATTTATATTTCAACCAGTTTTTGGTTTTGCTGATTTCCACACGCTACCTTATCACATGACATCTACCAGCCGGGGTGAGGGGGGGGGGAGGCTAACACAAGCTTCTTCCAACACACATGAATCCAAACTCCTCACAGAGCCATATAACACACAGAGGGAAGCGATATCTACCATGTTCCGGATACATGAGCTCACGGATTAGCTTTCATCACTGTTGGTGTATCTTCATTTTCCAAAATATACTTTACACACCAAAATTTTCCCTGAATCTCTGATATTATGACCCGTAGATGTGGGTCTCAAAGTGGTGAGCCACAAGCTGTCCTTGAATACACCCGACTATCCTTATATACCCTGGATCCCCTTATCTGTTACCCTGGGTTTAAACCCGCTACCTGTTAACGTGTTACCTGTGAAACATTCAGTGTTTGTATCACCTTTCCTTATTTTTCCTCTCTTTTTCAGTGTTCCAGGCATCAATTTTTAAATTTGTTTTATTTCAGACACTGAAAATATTAAGAGTAAGAAAGCAGCGCTGTGTAAAACTAAACCTCATTATTTTACCTCATTAGAGGTTTAAAGAAACCTCCTGTGTTTATCTCGGCTTCAGCCTGAACTAACAACCAATTAAAAAAAGAAGAAAAAATGTTTTAGAAGACTGGGGGGAAAGATTGGGGGGGGGGGGTGGGGGGGGGGGGGGGGGGGGGGGGGGGGGGGGGGAATTGAAGAATAAAGAGAAAATGTAAGACAGAGAGAAAGAAAGTTAAAATGAAGGAAAAATGAATTAAGAGTAAAAAAAGAGAGTGAGAAGATAGCAAGAATCACAGCAGTAAAGAAAAACAAGAGAAAAGAGAAGAGGAGGGGAAGAGAGAGAGTATAAGAGCACTAGGCAAGGAGAGAGTGATTTGAGGAGAGAGAAAAAAGAAAAAAGGGAGAGCGGAGAATTTAACACCAGAAATGAGCAATGAGAGAAGAGAGAAAGAGATGGAAAGAGACAAGCAAGCAAGAGAGAACAAAATAAAAAGGAAAAGGGGAAATGGGAGGAGAGTAAACAGAGAGAAAGAAAGAGAGCATCTAATAAGCAATGAGAGAGAAATGAGAGAAAGTGAGTGAATAAAGGAAGAGGGAGAGAAGGAGGGAGGAAGAGTGCATTAGGGAAGAGGAAAGAATGAGTAGGAAAGAGTTGGCATAATGGAGAAGGAGTGGGATTTGAGAGAGGGAGAGAGAGAGAGAGAGAGGGAGAGAGAGAGAGAGAGAGAGAGAGAGAGAGAGAGAGAGAGAGAGAGAGGGGAATGATCTGTTGAAAGACAGGCTGGTGAAAGGTAGCAGCATATGAAAGAGTAAATCACACCTCCTCCACACATACACACACACTCACACACACGCGCACACACACACACACACACACACACGGGAGGAACATGATGCTGTACTGTGTTATCCCAGTCATCCTACAGACCACCAACACACACACACACACTAACACCCTCACACACACAGAGACATTCACTAACACTGCCCACACACACACACACACTAACACCCCCCCCCACACACACTAACACCTCCCACACACCCACTAACACCACCCACACACACTAACACCCTCCACACACACTAACACCCCCCCACACACACTAACACCCCCGCACACACACTAACACCCCCCCACACACACTAACACCCCCCCACACACACTAACACCCCCCACACACCCACTAACACCACCCCACACACACTAACACCACCCCACACACACTAACACCACCCCACACACACCCACTAACACCCCCACACACACACTAACACCCCCGCACACACACTAACACCCCCCCACACACCCACTAACACCCCCCACACACTAACACCCCCCACACACCCACTAACACCACCCCCCCACACACTAACACCCCCCATACACCCACTAACACCCCCCACACACACTAACACCCCCCACACACACACTAACACCCCCCAAAACACACACTAACACCCCCCCACACAGACACATTCACTAACACCCCCCCACACACACACTAACATCCCCCACAAACCCACTAACACCCCCCCACACACACTAACACCCCCCCACACACACTAACACCCCCCCAAACCCACTAACACCCCCCCACACACCCTAACACCCCCCCACACACACTAACACCCCCCCCACACAGAGACATTCACTAACACCCCCCCACACACACTAACACCCCCCCACACACAGAGACATTCACTAACACCCCCCCCCCCCACCCCCCCCACACACCCACTAACACCCCACACACACATACACTAACACCCCCCTCACACCCACTAGCCCCCCCCCACACACCCACTAACACCCCCCCACACACCCACTAACACCCCCCCACACACCCCACTAACACCCCCCCACACACACACCCACTAACACCCCCCCACACACACCCACTAACACCCCCCCCCCCCTTCCACACGGGAGGAACATGAGCTGTACTGTGTTATCCCAGTCATCCTACAGACCACCAACACACACACACACACTAACACCCCCACACACACAGAGACATTCACTAACACTGCCCACACACACACACACACTAACACCCCCCCCCCACACACTAACACCTCCCACACACCCACTAACACCACCCACACACACTAACACCCTCCACACACACTAACACCCCCCACACACACTAACACCCCCGCACACACACTAACACCCCCCCACACACACTAACACCCCCCCACACACACTAACACCCCCCACACACCCACTAACAACCCCCCCCACACACACTAACCCCCCCCCCCCACACAGAGACATTCACTAACACCCCCCCACACACACTAACACCCCCCCACACACAGAGACATTCACTAACACCCCCCCACACCCACCCCCCCACACACCCACTAACACCCACACACACATACACTAACACCCCCCTCACGCCCACTAGCACCCCCCCACACACCCACTAACACCCCCCCACACCCCCACTAACACCCCACACACACATACACTAACACCCCCCACACACCCACTAACACCCCCCCACACACCCACTAACCCCCCCCCACACACACTAACCCCCCCCCCACACACAGAGACATTCACTAACACCCCCCCACACACACTAACCCCCCCCCCACACACAGAGACATTCACTAACCCCCCCCCCACACCCCCCCCCCCACACACCCACTAACACCCCACACACACATACACTAACACCCCCCTCACGCCCACTAGCACCCCCCCACACACCCACTAACACCCCCCCACACACCCACTAAACCCCCCACACACACATACACTAACACCCCCCACACACCCACTAACACCCCCCCACACACCCACTAACCCCCCCCCCACACACACCCACTAACACCCCCCCCACACACACCCACAAACCCCCCCCCCCCCCCCCCCCCCACACACACACACACACACTATCCCCAGATGTGAAGAATAGTTATTACAGAACAGAATGAAGATGTTAGAGAAAATGGACAGAATGGAGGAAATAACTTTAGGTTTAACCATTTATCCGCAGCTCAGAATTCAGACTAAATTTTCAAACGTTTAAATAACTAGAATATTATTTTCTCCATAAGAACAGCTTCATGTGTCTCTCATTTGGAGATCTTTACTGTGTCGGTGCTTTAAAGTCACATACAGACATGCTGAAAAATGACAGACCGTCCTTTATGAGTCAATTTCAAAGCTTGATTTTCTTGCTTGAAGAGTGAAACAGATTAGGAAATGAGAAGCAAATGTACTGAACTTATACACACACACACACACACACACACACACACACACACCTATATTGCTATAAATAGTGAGAAAGCCTCTAATGCCATTATCAGTTCAATAGCTGAAAGATGTGTGTAAAAGTCAGACACAACCAGGGAACTGGAGAAAACCAGAGATCTAAAATGTAGTACATTAATCTGAGCTCAGGATCAAATGAACAATGTTATTGTGTCATAGAATTTAAGAGCCTATCACATTTCAGTATGCAAATACAGGTTACACCCAAGCAGTGTAACACAAACACAGCTGGATGATGAGGTGGGGGAGGGGCACATTTGTCTCACATGTCCAGGGCTGGGGGTTTGGTTCCTGCCTCCCCATGTGTGTGTGTGTGTGTGTGTGTGTGTAGTGTTGGCATGTTCTCCATGTGCCTCTGGGTTTCCTCTGGGTTCTCCGGTTTCCTCCCTCGGTCCAAAGCCATCACTTGTAGGCTGAATGTCATCTCTAAATTTTGTGTGTGTGTGTGTGTGAGAGAGCCCTGTGACAGACTGATATCCTGTCCAGTGTGTACTCTGTCTTGTGCTCCGAGTCTCCTTGGATAGACTCCAGGTTCCCTGTCACATCTCGGACCGCTACGCCCTCCCCTGACCGCCAGAGGGATCCTTCACCCGAATTTGTTTACCTGATGGTTTGCCCTTACGGTTTTGTCCTTCTCTACCTGTTTCTGTTGCCCTGCTATTTGGATTGAGATTTGGATTTGTTTGCTGTGGATTTGTGTACTAAAATTCTGCACATGGATCCTGGATCTTCTGCCTCGGGTCATCTTTACATTCCCTGAGACGCAGTAGGATAAGCAGTGTAGATGATGGATGACAAGGTGGTGAGGTGTGAAGGGACTGGAGCATGTTCATCGATTCTACCATCTCACTACATAATGTACAGTGTACTGGAGTAGACGAGCTACAACTGTTCAAAATGATGCAGTCAGATTACAGTGAAAAGAAACCAACAAAACACCACTGCTCATTTCATTTCAAAGTTTTTACCAGTTTCCATTTCTTAATGATTTATCACCTGCTTATATCTCCGACTATAAACACTGCTCCAAATAGAGTCTGATCATCAGGTGCTGCTTTAACACACATCCCAAAGGGTAAAAACTCAAGAAAAATGGAGAAGCTGTCTTATTATGCTCTTAAAATCTAGAACACACTTCCTCTCAATATTTGGCAGAATACCTTCATAGAAAAACAGCTTAAAGCATTGAGCTGAGATCCAGAGCTGCTTTTATTAATGAGCTAAAATAATTAAATCTCATTCATTATTATTTTTAGATAAGGCAGAAATTTATATCTGTAAGAGAAATCATATATATTTAAAATGGGAAATCTTCACATAAAGCAGAGATATCATGGTTGTTGTTGTTTTTGGGGCGTGTCCATGCACTCACCTGTACGACAAAGCTCCCGCAAAATGATTCTCAATGTAGTTGTCCATGACAGATTTGAAGTGCTGGAATTTACTGTCCTGCAGCAAATTGATGACATGTACCTGCAGAGAAATGAGTCACAGTATAGCTATACACCACAGTAACTGATACACACACACACACACACACACACACACACACACACACACACAAACTGTCTTAGTAATGTAGCATATACAGTGGTGTGAAAAAGTGTTGGCCCCCTTCCTGATGTCTTATTTTTTTGCATGTTTGTCACACTTTAATGTTTCAGATAATCAAACACATTTAAATATTAGTGAAAGATAACACAAGTAAACACATCATGCAGTTTTTAAATGAAGGTTTTTATTATTAAGGGAAAACAAAATCCAAAACTACATGGCCCTGTGTGAAAAAGTGTTTTCTGTTAAAACATAACTTACCTGTGGTCTATCACACCTGAGTTCAATTTCTCTAGCCACGCCCAGGCCTGATTACTGCCACACCTGTTCGCAATCAAAAACTCACTTAAATAGGACCTGCCTGACAAAGTGAAGTAGACCAAAAGATCCTCAAAAGCTAGACATCATGCTGAGAGCCAAAGAAAATCAAAAACAAATGAGAAAGAAAGTAATTGAGATCTATCAGTCTGGAAAAGGTTATAAAGCCATTTCTAAAGCTTTGGGACCGCTGCAAACCACAGTGAGAGCCATTATCTACAAATGGCCAAAACATGGAACAGTGGAGAACCTTCCCAGGAGCGGCCGGCCGACCAAAATTACCCCAAGAGCACAGCGACAACTCATCCAAGAGGTCACAAAAGACCCACAACAACATCCAAAGAACTGCAGGCCTCACTTGCCTCAGTTAAGGTGAGTGTTCATGACTCCACCATAAGAAAGAGACTGGGCAAAAATGGTTTGCATGGCAGAGTTCCAAGATGAAAACCGCTGCAGAGCAAAAAGAACATAAAGGCTCGTCTCAGTTTTGCCAGAAAACATCTCGATGATCCCCAAGACTTTTGGGAAAATACTCTGTGGACTGACGAGACAAAAATTGAACTTTTTGGAAGGTCTGTGTCCCATTACGTCTGCTGTAAAAGTAACACCGCATTTCAGAAAAAGAACATCACACCAACAGTAAAATATGGTGGTGGTAGCGTGATGGTCTGGGGCTGTTCTGCTGCTTCAGGACCTGGAAGACTTGCTGTGATAAATGGAACCATGAATTCTGCTGTCTACCAAAAAATCCTGAAGGAGAATGTCCGGCCATCTGTTTGTGACCTCAAGCTGAAGTGAACTTGGGTTCTGCAGCAGGACAATGATCCAAAACACAGCAGCAAGTCCACCTCTGAATGGCTGAAGAAAAACAAAATGAAGACTTTGGAGTGGCCGAGTCAAAGTCCTGACCTCAATCCCATTGAGATGCTGTGGCATGACCTTAAAAAGGTGGTTCATGCTCGAAAACCCTCCAATGTGGCTGAATTACAACAATTCTGCAAAGATGAGTGGGCCAAAATTCCTCCACAGCGCTGTAACAGACTCAGTGCAAGTTATGGAAAACGCTTGATTGCAGTTGTTGCTGCTAAGGGTGGACCAACCAGTTATTAGGCTTAGGGGGCAAATACTTTTTCACACAGGGCCATGTAGTTTTGGATTTTGTTTTCCCTTAATAATAAAAACCTTCATTTAAAAACTGCATGATGTGTTTACTTGTGTTATCTTTGACTAATATTTAAATGTGTTTGATTATCTGAAACATTAAAGTGTGACAAACATGCAAAAAACATAAGACATCAGGAAGGGGGCCAACACTTTTTCACACCACTGTACGTTTAAGCAAGTTGTGGGTTAATGAACTGCTTTGATCACTCCTATATTATTAATTACATTATGAACATTTGGCTGGATTTATCACACATATCTGGCAACCCTGGTGCAGTGTGCCTTAATTTAACCTTGTTTGGGATTGTTAAGATTCAAGAGCTGTTAAGATTATCGACATATGTACTAGTACAATGAAATTCTTACTTTAACCCATTTTACCAGAAGAAAAAGAAGCCTTTATTATTGTCAGATATACATTACAGCACAGTGAAATTCTTTCTTTTGCATATCTCGATGTCACGCCCCGCCCTGGAATTAACCGCGAGAGGGAGCTCTCGCCCGCTTTTTTGAGATTACTTCCGGGTTGCGCCCCGGGCATAAAAGCGGGGTGCACTTTTCGCAGGACGCGAAGTATCTTTCATGGATTGTACTGAGCGTTTTGTTGTCGGATTGCCTACTGGAGTTGACCTGGACTGTTTACCGTTTCCCCTCTTGGATTACCTGTGTTGTTTCTGTTTCTGGATTACTGACCTCGGACTGTTTATGGACTTTTGTTTCTGCCTGTCGATTTTGGATTATACGCTTGGGATTACTGATAACACGTTGCCGAACTCTGTGCCTGTCCCCGACTCCGTCTCTGCTCGTCCCCTATCGCCAGCTCGGCGAATGGATCCGAACACTTCCGCCTCCGGCGGAGCTCCGTCACAGAATACTTCGCCTATCATGGATCCAGCGGAGCTTCGCGATATCATCGTGCGGCAAGGAGCGATTATACGCTCCTATCAAGATCAGGTGGAAGCGCTGCAAGAACAGCTACGCGGCGCGAGCATCGCCGCATCCCGGGATCCGCCCACAGCTCGCGGTGAGTCACCACGTCTAGCCTTGCCTGATAAATTTGATGGCTCTGCCGATCGCTCCCGGGGTTTTTTGCGGCAATGTGAAGTGTTTTTTGCTCACCAACCAGGCGTATATAGTAAGGAGGAAACACAGTGTGCCTTTATCATGTCACTGCTGACAGACAGGGCATTAGAATGGGCTTCGGCGGTTTGGGATGCCGATCCCCAAATTAGGTCATCATTTTCTCACTTCGCTGGCTTAATTCGGGAAGTGTTTGAATACCCTGCGGGTGGCAAGGACATCTCCGTTCAGCTCATGGAGCTACGGCAGGGAACGGACACCGCCGCGGATTATGCTATCACGTTTCGTACCCTTGCGGCCCAGTCAGGGTGGAATGACGCTTCGCTTTGGGCGGTGTTTCGTGCTGGCTTGAATCCAGAGCTCCAGACGGAGCTAGCGTGTCGCGCTGAGGCTACCACCTTGTCTCAGTTCGTCGCCACAGCTATTCGTCTGGACAATCTCCGGCGCCAACACCGCGCAGAGGCTTCACGAGCCTTCCCCGTTCGCCATCGCCGCCAAACGGATTACCCAAGCTTCAGGGAGGAGGCGCCCGAACCTATGCAGCTGGGGAGATCCAGACTGACTGATCCCACGCACTCACAGCAAGGCCGGATGAGGCTATGCTACCACTGCGGGGCCTCAGGACATCAGAGCTCTCGTTGCCCGGAAAGAGAGACACCAGCCAAGGTGGGTACCAGCTCTCCGTTCTTCAGTCTGCTGGTGCCAGTGTCCTTGAGTGTCTCTGATCGCGTTATCTCTGTCGCAGCGCTAATCGACTCCGGGGCGGCTGTAAACCTTATTGACGGAGGGTTGGTGGAGAGGCTCGGGATCACCACCTTCCCCTGTGTACCATCCCTAAGGATTACGGCCATTGACAGTCAGCCCATTGGGGAGGGCTACCTCAAACGTCAGACAGAACTACTGGAGTTCCGAGTGGGGCTGTTTCATCGTGAACGCCTGGCGTTTTACGTCACCTCTTCACCGGCCAACCCCGTGATCCTGGGATTCCCGTGGCTCCGTCGTCATGACCCCCAGATCTCCTGGCAATCAAGGGAACTGGTACGCTGGTCACCCTCCTGTCACTACGGCTGTCTTCAAAACCAGGTGCCAAGGCCTTGCAGGGCCTCTCGTGTGAGGGAAATGTCCCCTCCCCCTCTAGATCACCTCCCACAGGCTTACGCTGAGTTCCGAGAGGTCTTCAGCAAGGAGAGGGCGTCCCGCCTGCCGGCGCACCAACCCTGGGATTGCGCCATTGACCTGCTACCCAACGCATCCCCCCCCAGGGGGCGGATCTACCCCCTTTCGCTACCCGAATCAAGGGCCATGGAGGAGTATATAGAAACTGCCTTAGCAGCAGGACACATTCAGGCCTCCACGTCCCCCGCAGCAGCTGGCTTCTTCTTCGTGGGCAAGAAGGACGGAGGCTTACGCCCATGCATTGATTCCCGGGGGCCCTGAACGCCATCACCGTTCCGTACCCCTATCCTCTGCCCTTGGTACCTGCAGCACTGGAACAGCTGAGGGGGGCGAGGATCTTCACCAAGCTCGATCTCAGGAGCGCCTATAACCTAGTTCGGATTCGTGAGGGCGACGAATGGAAGACCGCTTTCCACACCACTCACGGTCACTACGAGTACCGAGTTATGCCATTCGGCCTTACTAACGCCCCCGCAGTCTTCCAGGCACTGTTTAAATGGAGTATTTCAAGACCTGCTGGGTAAAGGAGTCATTGCGTACATTGATGACATTCTGGTCTACTCCAAGTCTCTGGAGGAACATGTGCTACACGTTCGGGAGGTCCTTTCCCGCCTGCAGCGCCATCACCTTTACGTGAAGCTGGAGAAATGTGAATTTCACCGGAGGACGGTAACTTTCCTGGGCTACGTGATATCTCAACGGGGCGTGGAGATGGACATGGTCAAGGTTCGGGCAGTCACTGACTGGCCCGCCCCCACCACAGTGCGGGAGTTGCAACGATTCTTGGGTTTCGCCAACTTTTATAGGAGATTTATAAGGAACTACAGCTCGGTGGCAGGCCCATTAACATCCTTACTGCGAGGTAAGCCCAAGAGACTGGCTTGGACAGACCAGGCCCGGGCAGCCTTTCAGCAGCTAAAAGAGAGTTTCACTTCAGCCCCCATTCTACGACACCCGGATCCAGACTTACCTTTCGTGGTGGAGGTAGATGCCTCCAGTAGCGGCCTCGGGGCCGTACTCTCCCAACGTCATGGCGAACCTGGCAAGCTCCACCCATGTGCGTATTACTCACGGAAGCTGACGGCCGCAGAATGCAACTACGACGTGGGCAACAGGGAGCTACTGGCCATCAAGGCAGCACTGGAGGAGTGGCGCCACTGGCTGGGGGGAGCACGCCATCCATTTCAGGTACTCACTGATCACCGAAACCTGGAATATCTCCGTGGAGCTAAGCGTCTGAACCCGCGACAGGCCAGATGGGCCTTGTTCTTCACACGTTTTCGATTCACGGTGACATACCGCCCTGGGTCCAAGAACGGGAAGGCTGACGCTCTTTCCAGGGGATTCGAGACCCCCAGCGAGCCTACACGAATCGAGCCCATCCTGCCGGTTACTGCTATTCTGGCCCCCGGGCCAGTGGAACCTCGTGGAGGAGATCCAGCACGCACACGCCGACGAACCCCCTCCTGCCGGTTGTCCGCCGAATCGACTCTTCGTGCCGCCACAGTTCCGACTTCAGGTGATGCAGTGGGTACACGAGGCCCCTAGCTCAGGGCATCCAGGGATTCGACGATCCACCCAGCTCGTCCGCCGTCGATTCTGGTGGCCCTCCCTGGCCTCTGACATGGAGGAACACGTACGGGCCTGTTCTACCTGCGCTCAGACTCGCACCAGTCGCCAACTACCAGAGGGGCTGCTGGAGCCCCCTTTCCCCTTCCTCAACGCCCCTGGTCCCACCTGTCTGTGGATTTTCTAACGGACTTACCTGACTCGGGAGGGCACACCGCAGTTCTGGTGGTGGTGGATCGCTTCTCTAAGGGGTGCAAACTGATTCCCCTTAAGGGGTTGCCCTCTGCCATGCAGACTGCGGAAGCCCTGTTCCTGCACGTGTTCCGGAACTTCGGCCTTCCCGAGGACATCGTGTCGGACCGGGGTCCGCAATTCACTTCCCGGGTGTGGGGATCGCTATGTGCCCGATTAGGCATCGGAGTTAGCCTGAGTTCTGGTTACCACCCCCAGTCGAATGGTCAGGCGGAGCGCCTCAACCAAGAGATCGGCCGGTTCCTCAGGTCCTACTGCAGCAGGGAGCAGCATCGGTGGAGTGAGTTTCTGCCCTGGGCCGAATACGCCCAGAACTCCCTCACCCACTCCTCTACGGGTATAACCCCGTTCCAGTGCGTACTGGGGTACCAGCCGCCTCTATTCCCCTGGGCAGGGGAGCCTTCCGACGTCCCTACGGTGGAGGACTGGTATCGGCGGAGTCAGGAGGTCTGGGAGAGGGCGCATGTACGTCTCCAGCGGGCCGTGCGTAGGCAAAGGATCCAGGCCGACCGGCGTCGTCGCCCGCACCCTTCTTACCAGGTGGGCCAAATGGTGTGGCTGTCCACGCAGAACCTCCGCCTCAAGCTGCCGTGCCGCAAACTGAGCCCCAGGTTCGTCGGGCCGTTCGAGATCGTACGCCAGGTCAATCCGGTGGCGTATCGGTTGCGACTCCCGGCGACATATCGCATTTGTCCCACGTTCCATGTGTCTCTGCTGAAACCAGCTCACCCGACGACGGAGGGGGCGCCGGCTGGCGAGGAGCCGCCACCACCGCTGGACGTCGAGGGTTCTCCAGCTTATCGGGTGCGGGCCCTTCTGGATTCCAGGCGGGTTCGTTCGCGCATTCAGTACCTCGTGGACTGGGAGGGTTACGGCGCCGAGGAGCGGTCGTGGGTGGACGCTCTCGACATCTTAGACCCTTCGCTGACGGAGGATTTCCATCGCGACCACCCGGGGAGACCGGCGCCGCGCCCCAGGGGGCGCCCTCGGCGTGGAACCCCGGGAGGCGTTCCTAGAGGGGGGGGCTCTGTCACGCCCCGCCCTGGAATTAACCGCGAGAGGGAGCTCTCGCCCGCTTTTTGAGATTACTTCCGGGTTGCGCCCCCGGGGATAAAAGCGGGGTGCACTTTTCGCAGGACGCGAAGTATCTTTCATGGATTGTACTGAGCGTTTTGTTGTCGGATTGCCTACTGGAGTTGACCTGGACTGTTTACCGTTTCCCCTCTTGGATTACCTGTGTTGTTTCTGTTTCTGGATTACTGACCTCGGACTGTTTATGGACTTTTGTTTCTGCCTGTCGATTTTGGATTATACGCTTGGGATTACTGATAACACGTTGCCGAACTCTGTGCCTGTCCCCGACTCCGTCTCTGCTCGTCCCCTATCGCCAGCTCGGCGAATGGATCCGAACACTTCCCCCTCCGGCGGAGCTCCGTCACACTCGAGGTGGTCAGAGCGCAGGGTCAGCCATGATACAGTGTTCCTGGAGCAGAGACGGTTAAGGGCCTTCCTCAGGGGGCCCCAAAAGTGGCAGCCTGGAGGTGCTGGGGCTTGAACCATGATGCTCCAATCAACAACCCAGAGCCTTAACCCCATGAGCTACCAGTACAGTGGTGTTATATTCTGCTGGTGGAAAGGATCTGTCAGATTTCAGTTTAAACACACGAGTGATGTTCTGTCCGTGAGTCTGATATAAAATGAGTCAGGACTTCAGTGTGTTTTAGACGGTGTTTTTCCCTCTGTTGGACAACCTTACACTGAATTTTACTGGTCGAATATAACACCTTTTAAATTTTAGATGTTTATGAAGGAGCACATCTCAGAGAGAAATGGGTTTGATATCAGCATTTACTTTAAAGATTTGTGTGAAAAAGACTAAACTTTTTTGGGTTTTTTTTTTGGGAACTTTTCTATAAATATA
>JAUCMX010000399.1:0-14469 GCA_033459395.1 Hemibagrus guttatus | reverse complement strand
GTGTAAAGAAATCAGACCCAACGCGGAGATGGACGGCGGACAGGGGTTTTATTAAACAAAAGAACATGTAGCACACAGACATAACATAACACAAAGACGAGGACTGGCAAAGTAACGAAGACAGACGGCCACTATAAATAAGGAACATGATTACACACACATTAGGAACAGGTGACAGGCATAAACACATTAGGGAAAGGCGTGGCTAAAACAAACACATGGCTAAATAAACAAAACCCCTGCTGAAGGCCCCCTAGTGGTCCATTGGGGGCACCAAACGACGTCCACCGCCGAGCAGCAGCACCGAGCGACGTCCCCTGCCGCATAGTTGAGATGAGCGACGACCTCAGCTCGGCTGGGCCGAAGACCCCCAAAGGGAGGGAAGGAGGGAGGTGTGGCCGGCGATTTCCTCCGACCGATGAGGAGTGAGGCGGAGCGAGTCCCGGCGAAGATGAAGACGAAGAAGGTCCAATTGGGTCCATCCTCCGCCGACGGAAGTAAGGCGGCGTCCTGTACAGAAGAACAAAAGAAGAACAGGAGAAGAAGGATGCCCCCCACAGGGAACAGAGGCAGAGCGATGCACCCATACTTGAAGAAAAAAAAATTCCAAACTGGAAACCTCACCAGAACAGGAAAACAGGTTCATAGGGAGGAAAGAAAAAAAATTCCACTCCAGAAAAAATGATAAACTCAAAAAACAGAAGCGAGGGCAGCCGGTACTCCACCCCGCTAAGGGAAGTGAGGTAATATGCTCCACGGAGAACCGGAAGTGGAGCCGTATTCCTCACAGGGAAAAAAGCGGAGCGAGTACCGGCAAAAAAGAAAAAAAAGCAGGTTAAAAACATCTTTCCGCTGCAAAGGGGAACAGACGCGGAAAGATGTGCCGGAGAGAACAAAATATCCAAACGCGTACGTGCTAGGGAGAGCAGGAAAAAAGGAAGCCTCGCATACCTCGCTCCGCGTTGGGTCTGTACGGTTTAGGCCAGTCCTTCTGTCACAAAGTGCTGAGCTGATGAGCTGAGCTGACGGAGACGGAAGCACGCTGGTTCGTGTCGGTGTAAAGAAATCAGACCCAACGCGGAGATGGACGGCAGACAGGGGTTTTATTAAACAAAAGAACATGTAGCACACAGACGTAACACAAAGACGAGGACTGGCAAAGTAACGAAGACAGACAGCCACTATAAATAAGGAACATGATTACAGACACATTAGGAACAGGTGACAGGCATAAACACATTAGGGAAAGGCGTGGCTAAAACAAACACATGATTAAATACACAAAACCCCTGCTGAAGGCCCCCTAGTGGTCCATCGGGGGCACTTGCCCCCGTAACAGTCTGGTCTGTTGTAGGGTATGACTCTGTGTGATGCTTTATCACTGCTGGATATGGACTGGCTTTCTCTTTATACAGAAGTTTCTAGATCACATCTACATCCACATAAAGAAGCTCTTTCTGGTAAAAGGAAGAGAATGGTTTTCATTCTTTTCTTTTTAGATTTTAGTTTGGTTCAATGATCATTCTTCTTTTTTTTTATCAGTCCACTTACTGTGGGTTTATAGCTTCTGCCTTTTTTATCACTTGATCTAGCTCCAGTTAAAAACTGATACCATCTAAACTAACCACTAGTCAGTAAGAGAGCTTTATTAGATAAAGTAATGAATGGTTTTTAACATAATAGTTTCACAAAAAATAAAGACGCTCAAAATCAGTGGTATAAGGCAGAGACTGATGGACATCAACATCAACATTATCGCTGCCTCAGTTATATTGTGTAAAGCTATTGAACTAGTTTTAATCATTCTGTGTTAATATTCCATCCATTCTCAGAGATTGTGGAATGATTATTAGATAGATAATTAATATTTCTGTATTTAAATTGTAAAACATACCTTTCCCTAAAATGTCTTTATGTGAAAAAATATCCTAATTGTTGAGAAATAGTGATACAGTTATGCTGCTAAATGGCGACATCTACAGTCTTAGAGTTTGAGAGCTTCTCTTTTTTCTCTGGAAATTCCGTGATATTTCCTCAGGTTATTGTGTTTTTAGCTAATGTAGTGAAATAGAAAGCAATATTCTGGAACAAGTTTTCACTGTGTGGAAGCTGTAAATGAATGTTAACCAAATGAATTCTCTACAGGATCCTTAAAGATGGATTTAAAGAATAATTAAATATATCGTCAGTGAATTAGTGTGACAAGAAATGTCCTGACAATAAGTTTTATGTTATATATGTGTTTTAACTGTTCTTGAAGATAATGTTTTCATAACCATATATAAAATTTGTGAAACTGCATGGATTCCATTATTTTTCTTTTTCATATAAAATTTAATGTGGATAAGTGAATGTTACATTATTGTTACATTCACTGTCACTGATTACTATTTGTGATATCAGAAGTTATAAGAGAGAAAAACTTTTACTTTTTTAATTGTTTGCTTAATTAATACATGGCTTTGGGAGAAGACACAGCAGCTCTGTCTCCCGTGTTTCTTTTCTTAATTGTTTATTTCCACTCATCAGGTGGTAAGGGTGCTACAATGGCCTCTACTTTCCTCTCCTGTGGTCTCAGCAGCCCCCGGCCTATGCAGTAGCCCAGGTACTGTAGCTCGGTCAGCCCCAGATATCACTTGTAGGGGTTTTCCGTCAGCCCAGCCTTCCGGAGGCCTTTCTGAACCTCCTACAGATGGAACAGGTGATCCGATCACGTGGAGGAGTGAATCAGGACATCATCCAAGTAGGCGGAGACAAAGCTTTTGTAGGGCCGGAGGACGATATTTATGAAGTGCTGGAATGTCCCAAGGGCTCAGTGGAGACCAAAGGGCATGGACTCAATACTGCCAATGGCTGCTGGAGGTGAGGAAGGTTGTTTTGGGGTCGGTGTCTGGGAACAGGGCTACCTGCCAATATCCCTTAGTAAGGTTGAGGGTGGAGAGGAACTGAGCCTTTCCTATAAACTCCATGAGGTCTTCCACTTGAGGGAAGGGGTAAGAGTCAAAATCTGAGATCTGGTTGAGCCTCTGGAAGATATTACAGAGGTGGAGGGACCCGCTGAGCTTGGGCACCACCACAGTGAGGCTGGACCATGGTTTGGTAGATTCCTCTATAATCCTCTCCTTCAGCATCGCTCTACTACCTCCTCTATAGTGTGATGACAGGCCGCTGACAAACCATCATCCCAGTGTAACAGCCCAGAGTATACCCCCACCCAGAGTATACCCAGGTATAGTTTGGGCTAGTCCAGTATAATCCCCAGGGTATAATTGGGCCTACAACTATGCCCCCCAGGCCAGAATATACCCCGTTACCTAATTTTTTAACCATAACTATTATGTGATGTCTCGAGTCTACTTTTGTTGAGGTGAACAAATGGTTATATGTTCCTCTGACTTAAAAAAAGGAATATGGAATGATGAATAATATAATCATCAGGGATTCGTTTTTAAAATGAGGTCTATTAAGCTTTATATATATGTAAAAAAAAACAATTTATTAAAAATAAATTATATAAGTTATAAGACTGTTATTAAGAACTAACCGGGTAATAATAACTGCTTAAAGCTCTTGATCTGTAAATTTGTAGCTTTTCATATTTTAAATAGGATGTACTGCAATTGAGTTGCTAAAATACTGTGAGGTCACAGGTGTGCCTGAATTGATAGATGTCACGACTCACCCGAGATCCGACCGCGAGAGGGAGCTGTCGCCCGTGTTTTGAGCCACTTCCAGTTTCGGCGGGCTCAAATACGGGTGCGCACTTCCTGTTCGTCGCGAGGTATTGATTTCTCATGGAACGTACTGAGCGCTATCCTAGTGATATTTCTGTTGAATTTCTGTGCATGACCTGGACTGGCTTTCGTTTCTTCTTTTGGATTTTCTATGACACGGTTTGGATTGGTTATTGGACTTTGTTTGTTTATTGGATTACGCTTTTGGATTACCCTTTCTGGTTTGACGTTTCGGATTACTGCTTTCCCGTTGCCGACTCTCTGCCTGTTTCTCTGGATTACTCTTCTGCTCTCTCCCTATCGCCGGCTCAGCGAATGGATCCGGCTTCTTCCGGCGCTGGCGGCACACCATTACAGAATACTTCGCCTTCCACGGATCCAGCAGAGCTGCGCGAGATCATTGTGCGACAGGACTCGCTCATCCGCGCCTTTCAGGCTCAGCTGGAAGTGCTAACTATCCAGCTGAGCAGCGCGACCGCTGCTGCGCCGCGGGGAAAACGCCGATTGCTCACGGTGAGTTACCCCGTTTAGCACTTCCGGAGAAATTCGATGGGTCTGCTGATCACTGTCGCGGGTTTCTCTGGCAATGTGAGTTGTTCTTTTCACACCATCCGGGGATGTACCGCGAGGATGAGACTAAATGTGCGTTCCTGCTGTCCGTGCTTACGGGGAAAGCCCTCGAATGGGCTTCGGCGGTGTGGGACGCTGACCCACTGATACGGGCCTCCTACTCCCACTTTGAGGAGGGGATCCGTGAGGTGTTTGAACATCCCGCGGGCAGGAAGGACATATCAGTCCAACTGATGGAGATCCGTCAGGGTTCAGAGTCCGCCGCCGATTATGCGGATATTCCTGTGTCCCTGTTGTTTTCTGATCTCTGTGTCCGTGTTCCAGCATTAATTGACTCCGGGGCAGCCGTGAACCTGATCGACGGGGCATTGGTGGAGGAACTTGGCATCTCCACCTCCCCCTGTGTACCATCTTTAAGGTTCACGGCCATCGACAGTCAGCCGATTGGAGAGGGCTACCTCAAACGCCAGACAGAGCTGCTGGGTTTCCAGGTGGGCCTCTTCCATCACGAGCGGCTCACTTTCTATGTTACCTCCTCCCCGGCGAACCCTGTGATTCTGGGATTCCTGTGGCTAAGGCGCCACGACCCTCAGATCTCTTGGCGCACGGGAGAACTGACACGCTGGTCACCTGCCTGCTTGAAAAACTGCCTGAGGAACCCAGTGTCCAGGTCCTGTGGGACGTGCAGCGTCGAGGAGGTAAACACCGGGGCTCACGGACGCCTTCCTCAGCCGTATGCAGACTTCGAAAGGGTGTTTAGTGAGGAGAGGGCGTCGCGCCTGCCGGAGCATCAGGATTGCGACTGTGCCGTTGACCTGCTACACTTCACTCCTCAAGGGCAGGATCTACCCACTGTCACTCCCCGAGTCCAAAGCTATGGAGGACTATATCGAGGGGGCCTTGGCAGCGGGCCACATCCGGCCATCTACGTCACCAGCCACCGCGGGTTCTTCTTCGTTGAAAAGAAGTATGGGGGGCTCCGCCCGTGCATCAACTACCGGGGCCTGAACGCCATCACTGTCAGGTACCCTTACCCCCTGCCGCTAGTACCCGCGGCACTGGAGCAGCTGCGTGCGGCCCGGGTGTTCACCAAACTCGACCTCTGGAGCGCCTACAACCTGGTCTGTATCCAGGAGGGCGACGAGTGGAAGACGGCGTTCCACATGACTCATGGACACTATGAGTACTGCGTGATGCCCTTTGGCCTCACCAACGCCCCGGCGGTATTCCAGGCAGTTATTAACGGGGTCTTCCGGGACCTCCTGGGGAGGGGCGTCATTGCCTACATTGATGACATTCTGGTGTATTCCACCTCTATGGAGGACCACGTACGCCAAGTCTGGGAGGTACTCGCCAGGCTGCAGTGACAGCAGTTATTCGTGAAACTGGAGAAGTGTGAGTTCCACCAGACCAAGGTAACCTTCCTGGGGTACGTAATCTCCCCTCGGAGAGTAGAGATGGACACGAATAAGGTTCGGGCCGTGACGGAGTGGCCTGCTCCATCCACTATTCGAGAACTACAACGGTTCCTGGACTTCGCCAACTTCTACCGGAGGTTTATCAGGAACTATAGTTCAGTGGCAGCTCCACTGACATCCCTCCTGAGGGGGAAGCCCAAAAAACTGAACTGGACGGACCAGGCTCGGGCGGCCTTCCAGCGACTCAAAGACTGCTTCACCACGGCCCCCATCCTATGCCACCCTGACCCCGACAGGCCATTCATGGTAGAAGTGGATGCCTCCAGCAGTGGGCTCGGAGCTGTGCTCTCCCAGCGACATGGCGACCCCGGGAAGGAACACCCCTGCGTCTTCTACTCCCGGAAGCTCACGACCGCAGAGGTCAACTACGATGTGGGCAACCGGGAGTTGCTGGCTATCAAGGCCACACTGGAAGAGTGGCGCCACTGGCTGGAGGGAGCGCGTCACCCGTTCCAGGTTTTGACGGATCACCGTAATCTTGAGTATCTGCGCGGGGCCAAGCGCCTGAACCCCAGACAAGCCAGGTGGGCCCTGTTCTTCACCCGGTTCCAGTTTACGGTATCTTACCACTCAGGGTCCAAGAATGGCAAAGTGGACGCTTTGTCCCGGCAGTCTGAGGGGGCTGGCAACCCTGGACAACCTGAGCTCATCCTGCCAGCTACCGTTCTTCTAACACCGGTCCGGTGGGACCTCCTGGGCGAGATTCGGCAGACCCACGCCGAGGAGCCGCCTCCCGCTGACTGCCCCCCACGCAGACTCTTCGTCCCTTCTCAGTTCCGGCCTCAGGTGATGTGGTGGGTGCATGAGGCACCCAGCTCGGGACATCCAGGTACCCGCCGATCTGCTCAGCTGGTCAGCCGCCGGTTTTGGTGGCCCTCCTTGGGCTCTGATGTTGAGTACTTCGACAATGTGCCACCTGTGCCCAGGCGTGGACTAGCCGTCAGCGTCCCGAGGGACTACTGGAGCCCCTCCCGGTTCCACGGCGCCCCTGGTCGCACCTCTCCGTGGACTTCCTCACGGACCTGCCAGACTCAGGGGGCTTTACGGCGATCATGGTGGTGGTGGACCGCTTCTCTAACGGGTGCAAGCTGGTTCCCCTCAAAGGTTTACCCACAGCTATGCAAACAGCAGACGCCATGTTCACCCATGTTTTTAGGAACTTTGGTCTCCCTGAGGACATTGTGTCGGACCGGGGCCCGCAATTCACCTCTCGGGTGTGGAGAGTGCTGTGCGCACGACTGGACATAGGGGTGAGCTTGAGCTCGAGCCACCACCCCCAATCTAACGGTCAGGCGGAACGCCTCAACCAGGAGATAGGTCGCTTCCTGCGGAGTTACTGCAGCAGGGAGCAGCACAGATGGAATGAGTTCCTGCCCTGGGCCGAGTACGCCCAAAACTCCCTCACGCACTCATCCACGGGCCTAACGCCATTTCAGTGTGTGCTGGGATACCAGCCCCCGCTGTTCCCTTGGTCGGGGGAACCCTCCAGCGTCCCGGCTGTGGAAGAGTGGTACAGACTCAGTCAGGAGGTCTGGGAGCGGGCCCATGTGTGGCTGCAGAGGGCAGTGAGGAGGCAGAGGATCCAGGCCGACTGACAACATCGCCCGCACCCTGCCTACCAAGTCGGGCAGATGGTGTGGTTGTCCACCCGGAACCTCCGCCTCAAACTGCCCTGCCGGAAACTCAGTGTTGTACCGTCTGCGGCTCCCAGCGTCTTATCGCATCTGCCCCACCTTCCACGCATCCCTTCTCAAGCCTGCGCTCGCTTCTGCTGGGGAGTCGGTGGTCAGTGGGGACCCGCCACTGCCCCTGGACATCGAGGGGTCACCTGCTTACCAGGTGCGGTCCCTGCTGGACTCCAGATGGGTGCGGTCGCGCCTCCAGTATCTCGTGGACTGGGAGGGGTACAGCCCCGAGGAGCGGTTGTGGGTGGACGCCTCTGACATCTTGGATCCTTCGCTGATCGAGGACTTCCACCGCGACCACCCGACCAGACCCGCCCCACGGCCCAGGGGGCGGCCCCGGCGCAGAACCCCCGGAGGTGTTCCTAGAGGGGGGGCTCTGTCACGACTCGCCCAAGATCCGACCGCGAGAGGGAGCTGTTGCCCGTGTTTTGAGCCACTTCCGGTTTCGGCGGGCTCAAATACGGGTGCGCACTTCCTGCTCATCGCGAGGTATTGATTTCTCATGGAACGTACTGAGCGCTATCCTAGTGATATTTCTGTTGGATTTCTGTGTATGACTTGGACTGGCTTTCGTTTCTTCTTTTGGATTTTCTATGACACGGTTTGGATTGGTTATTGGACTTTGTTTGTTCATTGGATTACGCTTTTGGATTACCCTTTCTGGTTTGACGTTTCGGATTACTGCTTTCCTGTTGCCGACTCTCTGCCTGTTTCTCTGGATTACTCTTCTGCTCTCTCCCTATCGCCGGCTCAGCGAATGGATCCGGCTTCTTCCGGCGCTGGCGGCGCGCCATTACAATAGATTTCTCTACTTGTGTCTTCTTTAAAAATGACTAATGGTTTAGATTTAATGTGTAATATTTTTTTTTATTTAAAAGAGAAATCACTTTGAACTTTACAAACGATTCTCATAACATGTTTAAGAACACAAATGACTTCATGTCCCATGTCAACAATATTGATTTACAGCAGTAGTATCTGAATGAAGACATATCAAGAAATTGTGTAGACATAGCATTCTAGTTTATGAAAAAATTCATCCCGAGGGCACAGGGGCTTAAAGGTTTGGTCGTAAACATCAGTTATCAGTGTGTGTACATCATGGATCAGCGATCAAATTTTAAAACATACCTCATCATGAATGACAATCTGTATGCTAAGATTATAAATTTCAACACAAGTTCTAATCCCCAGTATATCTATAGTCTGCAACCGGACAAACTTGTGAACACCAAGTTATGGTTCTGTAAGTCAAACAAGCCTTTCCATGTACAAAATGGTATAGTTTTCTATGGTGACAAGGAGGTGCTGGTCCAGAGCAGAGTGCTGACAATCCTAAAAGCATGTCATGACAATCCAGCAACAGGAGGACATTTTGTTTGAGACAAGACATTTGCCAAGATCTTCAAAAGCTTCTACTGGAAAGGTATTTAGTCTGACATCCAGGAATACATCAGAAAGTGTCCCAAATGTTTTGTTGTCAACCCAAAGTTGAGCAAGGAGACACCATCTTTAAATCCCATACCTGTTCCAAACAAGATGTGAAGTCTTGTTGGGATTGACATTATCGGCCCACTACAGGAGACTGTCAGTGGCAACAAGTTCATTGTTGCTTCAACAGATCACTTTTCAAAATGGTCAAAAGCTGCTGCTATCCCTGAGTGAAAAGTCTGTGGCCCAGTTCCACTACTGCATTGTACTGGATTATCTGTTGCCTGGTTGTATGGACACACTGATCAGTGATCAAGGCCGAGAGTTTGTTAATCAGGTGGTAGATTCCCTCATGGACCATTTCCAGACAGATGTGTAAGCTTGTCAATGACCAGGCAAATGACTGTGACCAGTACATACCTGGGATCCTATTCGCATACCATACATCTATCCATCCATCTACTAAATGGACATCCTTTGAAGTGATGTATGGTCATCAATGCAAACTCCCACATGATCTGACATCCTCAGAGAGGCCTGTTAACTTGGACACAGAAGCGGTCAACCCATCTGTATTGAAGAGTATCAATGTCTTTCAAAAAGACATCAACTCAACAATATCTGCTAACATCACTGTTGCACAGAAACAACAAAAGGAATGTTTTGATCGCCGCCATGAGAGCCACAAAGACATTCCTTTTGGATACACAGTTTATGTCAATAGTACATGTATCCAAAGCATGGGATCCAAGATGCAGCCTCACTGGACTGTGGTTGAAATGCTTAGCAAAGGTCACATCAAACTGAGGTACACAAAAACTGATAAAAGCTTGAATATTTACCATGCTTCTACTACTCAGATGGCACTGTTGCAGATGAAGCTGGACTTGACCTCCCAGTTGACAACATCACAAAAGATGTTGCTCAGAAGGAAGACAACAGGAAGATGATAATACAGCTGAGAATGAGATCTCAGAAACTTCAAAGCAGCCAAAAAAAAACAAAGAAAATATTCCCCAGCTTCTACCAAAATTAAGAAAAATATTGCCACTGCCTTAGGGCTCAAACTGGAGAAATCGATCAATTTCGGGCGTACCTGTGAGCTCACACATCCCAGACATATATATACCACCAAAGGAGATGGTGGGGAAGTGATGAGGAAATCATAAGCAAATAAAACTTTCTTAATTAGCAATACTACTAATTTTATCAACAATGTTGCTTTTGTTTTGAACATACATGCTAATAATAATAATAATAATAATAATAATAATAATAATAATAATAATAATAATAATAATACACTGGTCACAAAAAACTGGTGATCAGCTAAAATTGGCAAATTTTCAGTAATTTTCAATTATGACCATCATCAATTGAATACGTATTCCATCATCACCAGGATGTATTCGTGACCCCGGGCTCACTTCAGCAGCGGCCCTACAGGATCCATGCTGACTTGCTCGAATGGCATGCCGATGATGGGAAGGGGAATGGGAGGTGCTGGCTTCTGAGGCGCTGTCTGTTGACACCTGTGGCTAGCTCTGCAGAAAGCTTGAACCTCTGCCAGCATGCCTGGCCATGTGAAGCGTGTTCCTCTTGAGTCCTCTTGAGAGCAGTCGTCTGGGTTTGCCTCATAGAAGCATGGTAAGCAGGGATGCCACAGAGCTGTAATTACATATAAAATGTCTGTATAAGTTGGAAAATCCCAATAATTGCTGCAGTTCCTTTACAATGGCGGGTGATGGCCACTCAGTTACTGCTTTCACTTTGTTTGGGTCTATTTCTAATCCTTGCTGTGTTATAATCTATTCCAAGAATTAAATCTTGTATCTTTGAAATCTACACTTTTCTGCACTCAAATAGAGGTGGTGTTGCATCAGATGGATGAGCACAGTGTGGGTGTGGTAAACATGGTTTTTCAGCTTGGCTAAGTAAACCAGGATGTTGTCTATGTTGACTATGACGTTGCAGTTGACTAGGTCCTTTAAGACTTCAGTGATGAAGGTCTGAAATATGGCAGGTGTGTTAATCAGGCCAAATGGCATGACCGTGCATTCATAGTGCCCCCTGGTGGTGTGGAAGGCAGTTTTCCATTCATCCCCTTCTTTTATCCAGATCAGATTATATGTGGTCCTTAAGTCAAATTTTCTGAAAATGTGCACCTCTCAACAGTTAACACAACAGTATCTTGATTGGCAACAGTAGAAACACAGCTGGAGCCAGAGGCAATGCTGGCACTCCTTGGGGGACTCATCCTGGTTCTGCCCAGCTGCATTGTTTCTGTGGCTCCTTCCCTGGTGGAGGTAGATTCCTCCATGAGACTAGTATAGGCCTGTGATGAGCTCCTGGGGTGTTGCTGCGTAGCATGTTATCCAACTGGATGGCCACGTGATATCCTGGGATAGAGTCAAATCGGTGTCATTGCAGGCTACCTCAGCTTGTAGCGCCAGACAAAGTCCTTCACGAAACATGACACAGAGCAAGGGTTTGTTCCACCCACTTTTGGCCACTAGAATCAAAAACTTCATGGCATATTTGCAAGAAGACTCAGAGCCTTGGCGCAGTTGAAGGAGCTGCACCAATATGTCCCCCACCCCTGTGATGTATTTGGAAACCTCCTAAATCAGTTGCCAGAAATAAGTGAAGGAACCACAAACCAGGGGGTCATATTCCATACAGCTGAATCCATGTCCAGTGCCTTCCTGGAGCAGCAATGATTTGTCAACCCATCAAATTTTCCAAGGAGTGCCATTCGCATGGGCTGATTCCATAGAGTTGGGGCTGGCTGGGGAGCTGGAGAAGAAGGAGGCCTTACATCTTCCCACTGGACTTAAACTAAAGCCTCTGAGGCAGGCTTTCCAGGCCTAAATATTCCCCACTCTAACTGATATCACATAAGGACTACATAAGAACAGAATACAAATCAATAACAGAATCACACACAAGTGAGATACAAGTTACTGGACATGCGAGTGGATGCTCCTCGGGTTGACCACAGTGTGCGAGGCTGCAGAACACCATCTCAGACATCATAGTGAGCAGCACAGGGGGCCCTCAGGGGACAGTCTTGTCTCCCTTCCTGTTCACACTCTACACATCAGTCCTGCAGAAGTTCTCTGATGACTCTGTTGTTGTAGGCTGTATTAGGAGAGGTCAGGAGGCTGAGTACAGGAGTGTAGCTTTTTGGAGTGGTGCAGACAAAATCACCTGCAACTCAAAGTCTCAAAGATGAACAAGCTAGTGGTGGATTTTAGGAAGCAGAGGACTCCCCAAAGCTCATTCAGCATCATGGGAATTGAGGTGGACATTGTGGACAACTATAAGTATCTGTGTGTCCACATAAACAACAAGCTGGGATGGACCAAAAACACTGATACACTGTATAAAAAAGGTCAGAGTTGCCTGTACTTTCACAGGACATACAGGGCCTTTAATGTCTGCAGAACCATGGTGCAGATGTTCTACCACTCGGTGATAGCCATCATCATCTTCTACGCTGTAGTGTGCTGGGGTAGCAGGGTAAAGATGGGTTATGCCAAAAGACTCAGCAAGCTTATTAGGAACATGGGCTCTGTCATGAGAGTGGAGCTTGAGTCTCTGGTTGAGGTGTCTGAGAGGAGAATGCTGAGGAAACTTCTCTGTATCCTTGACAAAGCATCACACTCCCTGAATGCGACATTGGAGTGCTACCAGTGCATGTTCAGCCATGGACTGAGACCACCAAAGACAACCACAGAACACCACAGGAGGTCTTTCCTACCAGTGGCCATCAAACTCTATAACCCCTCCCCTTTCAGTAGGGAGCAGAGCTGATATATTGAACACTGACAGGACAGTATACTTGTGCTATTGTATGCACTAATCCCAATTCACAATATTAACATAATAGCAGGGGGGCATGGTGGCATGGTGGCTAGCACATTTGCCTCACACCTCCAGGGTTGGGGGTTCGATTCCTGCCACTGCCGTGTGTGTGGAGTTTGCATGTTCTCCCCGTGCCTCGGGAGTTTCCTCCCCCATTCCAAAGACATGCATTGTAAGTTGATTGGCATCTCTAAATTGTGTGTGTGTGTGTGTGTGTGTGTGTGTGTGTGTGCCCTGCAATGGGTTGGCACTCCGTCCAGGGTGTATCCTGCCTTGATGCCTGAGATGCCGGAGCACAGGCTCCATGTAAGCGGTAGACAATGAATGAGTGAATATAATAGCATGTAAAATATCACATCATTTGCAATATCACATTATGTGCAATATGATCTTAGGTCTCTAGCACCTTTTTGTTCTTCTGTATACATTTGTTAATACAGAATATTTCATTTATATTTCATTTATATTTCTTGTAATCTGAAGCAGTCTCTGGTAAAAAAAAAAAAAAAAATAATAATAGTAATAATAATAATAATAATTACATTTAACATATATATTTGTTAGAACAAAATGATAAATCAGTTCTTTCAGAGGTTGTCAAACAGTAGACCCCGGCACCCAGCAGCTGAAGATCCGCAAAAGACAGGCCTGGAGAGATATCCCTATAAAGAGAATAGAGTCTCAGTTTACCAAGATAGCTCCGGTTTATTATGAGAAGGACAGAAGTATTTATACTGTGATACACACACACATGTGGGAGGGTCATTCTTGAAGAACAAGCACACATTTCACAAGGGAGGCATGCACACAGGGCATGTTCATAAGTATTCGGACAGTTGTAGTAAATAATGAGTATAATGATAGTTCTTTACAGAAAATGCTTCAGAGGATAATTATAAAGTAATTAATCATAATAACACAGTTGTCAGGTGTATTCCCAAAGGTATAAGTAAGGTTACATACTTGAAAGTTAAGTCACACAGTGAGTACATAATACATGGGACATAACTTACCAAAGGAAAGATACAAAAGAGAGGATTTCATTCTAACAATATTTTTTTCGGTTTCTATTAATTTGAGTGTGTTCGATTTATCAGATGTTCTGTTGTTTAAAAAAAAATGCTTATATGTGTCACAAAACTGCTGAGCTGAGTTGACGGAAGCACGCTAGTCGTGCCGGTGTAAAGGAATCAGACCCAACGCGGAGATAGACGGCGGACAGGGGTTTTATTAAATAAAAGACACAGAAGCACACGGACGTTACACAAAGACGAGGACTGGCAAAGTAATGCAGACAGACGGCCACTATAAATAAGGAACATAATCACAGACACATTAGGAACAGGTGAACACAGGCATGAACACATTAGGGAAAGGCGTGGCTAAAACAAACACATGATTAAATACACAAAACCCCTGCTGAAGGCCCCCTAGTGGTCCATCGGGGGCACTTGCCCCCATAACAGTACCCCCCCCATGGCGCGGCTCCTGACGCGCCAACCCCTCCCCCTAGTCCAGAAAAACCTTCGGTCCAGGGAAACCCGGAGAGGAGCGAAGAACACGGAGAGGCAACAAGGGGGGGGGGAGCGAGGAGCAAGGCGAGGCAAGTGGGGGGAGCGAGGAGCAAGGCGAGGTAGGTGACGGGAGCGAGGAACACGGTGAGGTGAGTGGGAGGAGCGAGGAGCAAGGCGAGGCAAGTGGGGG
>JAUCMX010000398.1:0-14494 GCA_033459395.1 Hemibagrus guttatus | reverse complement strand
AATTCCATCCATATACCTCCTCTTTGGCCTTCCTCTTTGCCTCCTGCCTGGCAGCTCCATGTCCAACATTCTCCTACCAATATACTCACTCTCCCTCCTCTGAACATGTCCAAACCATCTTAATCTGGTCTCCCTAACTTTGTCCCCCAAACGTCCAATATGAGCTGTCTCTCTGATGTACTCGTTCCTAATCCTGTCCAATCTTGTCACTCCCAAAGAGAACCTCAACATCTTCAGCTCTGCTACCTCTAGCTCTGACTCCTGTCTCTTCCTCAGTGACACTGTCTCTAAACCATACAGCATGGCCGGTCTCACCACTGTCCTGTACACCTTCCCCTTGATTCTCGCTGATATTTTCTGATCACACAGAACTCCCGACACCTTTCTCCACCCATTCCAACCTGCCTGCACTCGCTTCTTTACCTCTTTCCCACACTCTCCATTACTCTGGACTGTTGACCCCAAGTACTTAAACTCCTGTACCTTCTTCACCTCTTCACCCTGTAACCTTACTGTTCCACTTCCCTCCCTTTCATTCACACACATGTACTCAGTCTTACTACGACTGACTTTCATCCCTCTTCTCTCCAGCGCAAACCTCCACCTCTCCAGGTTTTCCTCCACCTGCCCCCTGCTCTCACTACACATCACAATGTCATCTGCAAACATCATTGTCCAAGGAGACTCCTGTCTGATCTCCTCTGACAACTGGTCCATCACTATAGCAAACAGGAAGGGGCTCAGAGCCGATCCCTGATGCAGTCCCACCTCCACTTTGAACTCCTCTGTCTGACCTACAGCACACCTCACCACTGTCCTGCTCCTCTCATACATGTCCTGCACCACTCTGACATACTTCTCTGCTACTCCTGACTTCCTCATACAGTACCACAGCTCTTCTCTTGGCACCCTGTCATACGCTTTCTCCAAGTCTACAAACACACAGTGCAACTCCCTCTGACCATCCCTATACTTCTCCATCAAAATTCTCAGAGCAAAAATTGCATCTGTTGTGCTCTTTCTGGGCATAAAGCCATACTGCTGCTCACAAATTTCCACTACCTTCCTTAACCTAGCTTCCACTACTCTTTCCCATAGCTTCATTGTATGGCTCATCAACTTTATCCCCCTATAGTTGCTGCAACTCATCACCCTTATTCTTAAAGATCGGCACTAACACACTTCTTCTCCATTCCTCAGGCATCCTCTCACTCTCTAAAACCCTGTTGAACAAACTAGTTAAAAATTCCACTGCTGCCTCTCCCAGACACTTCCAGACCTCCACCAGGATGTCGTCAGGACCAACTGCCTTTCCACTTTTCATCCTCTTCAAAGCCTTCCTGACTTCATCCTTTCTAATCTTATCTACTTCCTGTTCCACAGAGTTCACCCCTTCTACTCTTTTTTCCCTCTCATTTTCCTCATTCATCAGCTCCTCAAAGTACTCCTTCCATCTCCTCTGCACACTCTCCTCACTTGTGAGCACCCTTCCATCTCTATCCTTAATAACTCTAACTTGCTGCACATCCTTCCCATCTCGATCCCTCTGCCTAGCTAACCTGTACAAGTCCTTCTGTCCTTCTCTAGTGTCTAACCTAGTGTACAACTCGTCATATGCCTTCTGCTTGGCCTTAGACACCTCCCTCTTCACTCTGCGCTGTAACTCCTTGTATTCCTGTCTATCTCTCCCTGATCACTTCTGCTGTAGTTTCCCAGTCATCTGGCAGCACTACCTGACCACCCAGAGCCTGCCTCAACTTCTGTCTAAATTCCTCACAACATTCCTCCTTTTTCAGCTTCCACCACTTGGTTTTCTTCTCTATCTCTATCTTTGACCTCTTCTTCTTACAGACCATCAAAGTCATCCTACACACCACCATCCTATGCTGTCTGGCTACACTCTCTCCCACTACCACTTTACAGTCACTAATCTCTTTCAGATTGCCTCTTCTACATAGGATGTAGTCTACCTGTGTTCTCCTACCTCCACTCTTGTAAGTCACTCTATGCTCCTCCCTCTTCTGAAAATAAGTGTTAACCACAGCCATGTCCTTCAGGACCACACCTACCCCATTTCTCTTACTATCCACACCATAATAAAACAGCTTGAATCCTGCTCCTATACTACGAACCTTGATACCCTTCCACCTGGTCTCCTGTACACACAGTATATCCACCTTCCTTCTCTCCATCACATCAGCCAGCTCTCTACCTTTCCCTGTCATAGTACCAACATTCAGAGTTCTTATTCTCAGTCCTACACTCTTACTTATACTACTTAGTAAACTTCCTTATACTAAGTAAACCTCCCTATACTACTGAGTAAACCTCCCTATACTACTGAGTAAACTTCCTTATACTAAGTAAACCTCCCTATACTACTGAGTAAACTTCCTTGTACTAAGTAAACCTCCCTATACCACTGAGTAAACCTCCCTATACCACTGAGTAAACCTCCCTATACTACTGAGTAAACCTCCCTATGCTACTGAATAAACTTCTTTATACTAACTAAACCTCCCTATACCACTGAGTAAATCTCCTTATACTACTGAGTAAACCTCCTTATACTACTGAGTAAACTTCCTTATACTAAGTAAATCTCCCTATACTACTGAGTAATCTTCCTTATACTAAGTAAACCTCCCTATACTACTGAGTAAACTTCCTTGTACTAAGTAAACCTCCCTGTACCACTGGGTAAACCTCCCTATACCACTGAGTAAACCTCCCTATACTACTGAGTAAACCTCGGTATGCTACTGAGTAAACTTCCTTGTACTAAGTAAACCTCCCAGTACTACTGTGTAAACCTCCTTATACTAAGTAAACCTCCCTATACTACTGAGTAAACCTCCCTATACTACTGATTAAACTTCCTTATACTAAGTAAATCTCCCTATACCACTGTGTAAACCTTCTTATACTAGTGAGTAAACCTCCTTATACTACTAAGTAAACCTCCTTATACTACTAAGTAAACCTCCCTATACTACTGTGTCAACCTCCTTATACTACTGAGTAAACCTCCCTATACTACTGAGCAAACCTTATACTAAGTAAACCTCCCTATACTACTGAGTAAACCTCCTTATACTACTAGGTAAACCTCCCTATACTACTGAGTAAACTTACCAGTACTGCTAAGTAAACCTCCTCATACTACTGAGTAAACCTCCCAGTACTACTGAGTAAACCTCCCAGTACTACTGAGTAAACCTACCAGTACTACTGAGTTAACCTCCTCATACTACTGAGTAAACCTCCTTATACTACTGAGTAAACCTCCTTATATTGCTGAGTAAACCTCCTCATACTACTGAGTAAACCTCCTTATACTACTGAGTAAACCTCCCAGTACTGCTGAGTAAACCTCCCAGTACTGCTGAGTAAACCTCCTCATACTACTGAGTAAACCTCCTTATACTACTGAGTAAACCTCCCAGTACTACTGAGTAAACCTCCCAGTACTACTGAGTAAACCTCCTTATACTACTGAGTAAACCTCCTCATACTACTGAGTAAACCTCCTTATACTACTGAGTAAACCTCCCAGTACTGCTGAGTAAACCTCCCAGTACTACTGAGTAAACCTCCTCATACTACTGAGTAAACCTCCTTATACTACTGAGTAAACCTCCTTATACTACTGAGTAAACCTCCTCATACTACTGAGTAAACCTCCCAGTACTACTGAGTAAACCTCCCAGTACTACTGAGTAAACCTCCTCATACTACTGAGTAAACCTCCCAGTACTACTGAGTAAACCTCCTCATACTACTGAGTAAACCTCGGTATACTACTGAGTAAACTTCCTTGTACTAAGTAAACCTCCCTATACTACTGAGTAAACTTCCTTATACTAAGTAAATCTCCCTATACCACCGTGTAAACCTCCTTATACTAGTGAGTAAACCTCCTTATACTACTAAGTAAACCTTCTTATACTACTGAGTAAACCTCCCTGTACTACTGAGCAAACCTCCTTATACTAAGTAAACCTCCCTATACTACTGAGTAAACTTCTTTATACTAGTGAGTAAACCTCTTTATACTACTAAGCAACCCTTCTTATACTACTGAGTAAACCTCCCAATACTACTGAGTAAACCTCCCAGTACTGCTGAGTAAACCTCCCAGTACTACTGAGTAAACCTCCTCATACTACTGAGTAAACCTCCTTATACTACTGAGTAAACCTCCTTATACTACTGAGTAAACCTCCTCATACTACTGAGTAAACCTCCCAGTACTACTGAGTAAACCTCCCAGTACTACTGAGTAAACCTCCTTATACTACTGAGTAAACCTCCCAGTACTACTGAGTAAACCTCCTCATACTACTGAGTAAACCTCCTTATATTACTGAGTAAACCTCCTCATACTACTGAGTAAACCTCCTTATATTACTGAGTAAACCTCCTCATACTACTGAGTAAACCTGCTTATACTACTGAGTAAACCTCCCAGTACTACTGAGTAAACCTCCCAGTACTACTGAGTAAACCTTATACTACTGAGTAAACTTCCCAGTACTACTGAGTAAACCTCCTCATACTACTGAGTAAACCTCCCAGTACTACTGAGTAAACCTCCTCATACTACTGAGTAAACCTCCCAGTACTACTGAGTAAACCTCCTCATACTACTGAGTAAACCTCGGTATACTACTGAGTAAACTTCCTTGTACTAAGTAAACCTCCCTATACTACTGAGTAAACCTCCCAGTACTACTGAGTAAACCTCCCAGTACTACTAAGTAAACCTCCTTATACTACTGAGTAAACCTCCCAGTACTACTGAGTAAACCTCCTTATACTACTGAGTAAACCTCCCAGTACTACTGAGTAAACCTCCCAGTACTACTGAGTAAACCTCCTTATACTACTGAGTAAACCTCCCAGTACTACTGAGTAAACCTCCCAGTACTACTGAGTAAACCTCCTTATACTACTGAGTAAACCTCCCAGTACTACTGAGTAAACCTCCTTATACTACTGAGTAAACTTCCCAGTACTACTGAGTAAACCTCCTCATACTACTGAGTAAACCTCCCAGTACTACTGAGTAAACCTCCTCATACTACTGAGTAAACCTCCCAGTACTACTGAGTAAACCTCCTCATACTACTGAGTAAACCTCGGTATACTACTGAGTAAACTTCCTTGTACTAAGTAAACCTCCCTATACTACTGAGTAAACTTCCTTATACTAAGTAAATCTCCCTATACCACCGTGTAAACCTCCTTATACTAGTGAGTAAACCTCCTTATACTACTAAGTAAACCTTCTTATACTACTGAGTAAACCTCCCTGTACTACTGAGCAAACCTCCTTATACTAAGTAAACCTCCCTATACTACTGAGTAAACTTCTTTATACTAGTGAGTAAACCTCTTTATACTACTAAGCAACCCTTCTTATACTACTGAGTAAACCTCCCAATACTACTGAGTAAACCTCCCAGTACTACTGAGTAAACCTCCCAGTACTACTGAGTAAACCTTGAGTAAACCTCCCAGTACTACTGAGTAAACCTCCCAGTACTACTGAGTAAACCTCCCTATACTACTGAGTAAACCTCCCAGTACTGCTGAGTAAACCTCCCTATACTACTGAGTGAACCTCCTCATACTTCTGAGTAAACCTCACAGTACTACTGAGTAAACCTCCCAGTACTGCTGAGTAAACCTCCCTATACTACTGAGTAAACCTCCTTATATTACTGAGTAAACCTCCCTATACTACTGAGTGAACCTCCTTATACTACTGAGTGAACCTCCCAGTACTACTGAGTAAACCTCCTTATACTACTGAGTAAACCTCCTTATACTACTGAGTAAACCTCCGTATACTACTGAGTAAACCTCCCAGTACTGCTGAGTGAACCTCCTCCTACTACTGAGTAAACCTCCCTATACTACTGAGTAAACCTCCCTATACTACTGAGTGAATCTCCTCATACTACTGAGTGAACCTCCTCATACTACTGAGTAAACCTCCCTATACTACTGAGTAAACCTCCCTATACTACTTAGTGAACCTCCTTATACTACTGAGTAAACCTCCTTATACTACTGAGTAAACCTCATACTACTGAGTAAACCTCCCTATACTACTGAGTAAACCTCCCTATACTACTGAGTAAACCTCCCAGTATTACTGAGTAAACCTTCTTATACTACTGAGTAAACCTCCCAGTACTACTGAGTAAACCTCCTTATACTACTGAGTAAACCTTCTTATACTACTCATACTACTGAGTAAACTTCCCAGTACTACTGAGTAAACCTCCTTATACTACTAAGTAAACCTCCCAGTACTACTGAGTAAACCTCCCAGTACTAATGAGTAAACCTCTTTATACTACTGGGGTAAACCTCCCTATACTACTGAGTAAACCTCCCAGTACTACTGAGTAAACCTCCTTATACTACTGAGTGAACCTCCTCATACTACTGAGTAAACCTCCCAGTACTACTGAGTAAACCTCCCAGTACTACTGAGTAAACCTCCTTATACTACTGAGTGAACCTCCTCATACTACTGAGTAAACCTCCTCATACTACTCATACTACTGAATAAACCTTCTTATACTACTCATACTACTGAGTAAAGCTCCCAGTACTACTGAGTAAACCTCCTTATACTACTGAGTAAAGCTCCCAGTACTACTGAGTAAACCTCCTTATACTACTGAGTAAACCTCCCAGTACTACTGAGTAAACCTCCCAGTACTACTGAGTAAACCTCCTTATACTACTGAGTAAACCTCCCAGTACTACTGAGTAAACCTCCCTATACTACTGAGTAAACCTTCTTATACTACTCATACTACTGAGTAAACCTCCCAGTACTACTGAGTAAACCTCCTTATACTACTGAGTGAACCTCCTCATACTACTGAGTAAACCTCCCAGTACTACTGAGTAAACCTCCTTATACTACTGAGTAAACCTCCCAGTACTACTGAGTAAACCTCCTTATACTACTGAGTAAACCTCCCAGTACTACTGAGTAAACCTCCTTATACTACTGAGTAAACCTTCTTATACTACTCATACTACTGAGTAAACCTCCCAGTACTACTGAGTAAACCTCCTTATACTACTGAGTAAACCTCCCTATACTACTGAGTAAACCTCCCAGTACTACTGAGTAAACCTCCTTATACTACTGAGTGAATCTCCTCATACTACTGAGTAAACCTCCCAGTACTACTGAGTAAACCTCCTTATACTACTGAGTGAACCTCCTCATACTACTGAGTAAACCTCCCAGTACTACTGAGTAAACCTCCTTATACTACTGAGTAAACCTCCCAGTACTACTGAGTAAACCTCCCAGTACTACTGAGTAAACCTCCTTATACTACTGAGTAAACCTCCCAGTACTACTGAGTAAACCTCCTTATACTACTGAGTAAACCTTCTTATACTACTCATACTACTGAGTAAACCTCCCAGTACTACTGAGTAAACCTCCCTATACTACTGAGTAAACCTCCCTATACTACTGAGTAAACCTCCCAGTACTACTGAGTAAACCTCCTTATACTACTGAGTGAATCTCCTCATACTACTGAGTAAACTTCCCAGTACTACTGAGTAAACCTCCTTATACTACTGAGTAAAACCTCCTCATACTACTGAGTAAACCTCCCAGTACTACTGAGTAAACCTCCTTATACTACTGAGTAAACCTCCCAGTACTACTGAGTAAACCTCCCAGTACTACTGAGTAAACCTCCTTATACTACTGAGTAAACCTCCCAGTACTACTGAGTAAACCTCCCAGTACTACTGAGTAAACCTCCTTATACTACTGAGTAAACCTCCTTATACTACTGAGTAAACCTCCTTATACTACTGAGTAAACCTCCCAGTACTACTGAGTAAACCTCCTTATACTACTGAGTAAACCTTCTTATACTACTCATACTACTGAGTAAACCCCCCTATACTACTGAGTGAACCTCCTCATACTACTGAGTAAACCCCCCTATACTACTGAGTAAACCTCCCTATACTACTGAGTAAACCTCCTTATACTACTGAGTAAACCTCATACTACTGAGTAAACCTCCCTATACTACTGAGTAAACCTCCCAGTACTACTGAGTAAACCTCCCAGTATTACTGAGTAAACCTCCCAGTACTACTGAGTAAACCTCCCAGTACTACTGAGTAAACCTCCTTATACTACTGAGTGAACCTCCTCATACTACTGAGTAAACCTCCTAGTACTACTGAGTAAACCTCCCAGTACTACTGAGTAAACCTCCTTATACTACTGAGTAAACCTTCTTTCACTACTCATACTACTGAGTAAACCTCCCTATACTACTGAGTAAACCTCCTTATACTACTGAGTAAACCTCCCAGTACTACTGAGTAAACCTCTTTATACTACTGAGAAAACCCTTTCTTATACTACTCATACTACTGAGTAAACCTCCCAGTACTACTGAGTAAACCTCCTTATACTACTGAGTAAACCTCCTTATACTACTGAGTAAACCTCCCAGTACTACTGAGTAAACCTCCTTATACTACTGAGTAAACCTCCTTATACTACTGAGTAAACCTCCCAGTACTACTGAATAAACCTCCTTATACTACTGAGTAAACCTCCTTATACTACTGAGTAAACCTCCCAGTACTACTGAGTAAACCTCCTTATACTACTGAGTAAACCTCCCTATACTACTGAGTAAACCTCCCAGTACTACTGAATAAACCTCCTTATACTACTGAGTGAACCTCCTCATACTACTGAGTAAACCTCCCAGTACTACTGAGTAAACCTCCTTATACTACTGAGTAAACCTCCTTATACTACTGAGTAAACCTCCCAGTACTACTGAGTAAACCTCCTTATACTACTGAGTAAACCTTCTTATACTACTCATACTACTGAGTAAACTTCCCAGTACTACTGAGTAAACCTCCTTATACTACTAAGTAAACCTCCCAGTACTACTGAGTAAACCTCCCAGTACTAATGAGTAAACCTCTTTATACTACTGAGTAAACCTCCCTATACTACTGAGTAAACCTCCCAGTACTACTGAGTAAACCTCCTTATACTACTGAGTGAACCTCCTCATACTACTGAGTAAACCTCCCAGTACTACTGAGTAAACCTCCCAGTACTACTGAGTAAACCTCCTTATACTACTGAGTGAACCTCCTCATACTACTGAGTAAACCTCCTCATACTACTCATACTACTGAATAAACCTTCTTATACTACTCATACTACTGAGTAAAGCTCCCAGTACTACTGAGTAAACCTCCTTATACTACTGAGTAAAGCTCCCAGTACTACTGAGTAAACCTCCTTATACTACTGAGTAAACCTCCCAGTACTACTGAGTAAACCTCCCAGTACTACTGAGTAAACCTCCTTATACTACTGAGTAAACCTCCCAGTACTACTGAGTAAACCTCCCTATACTACTGAGTAAACCTTCTTATACTACTCATACTACTGAGTAAACCTCCCAGTACTACTGAGTAAACCTCCTTATACTACTGAGTGAACCTCCTCATACTACTGAGTAAACCTCCCAGTACTACTGAGTAAACCTCCTTATACTACTGAGTAAACCTCCCAGTACTACTGAGTAAACCTCCCAGTACTACTGAGTAAACCTCCTTATACTACTGAGTAAACCTCCCAGTACTACTGAGTAAACCTCCTATACTACTGAGTAAACCTCCTTATACTAACCCCATACTACTGAGTAACCTCCCATACTACTGAGTAAACCTCCTATACTACTGAGTAAACCTCCCTATACTACTAGTAACCTCCATACTACTGAGTAAACCTCCTTATACTACTGAGTAACCTCATACTACTGAGTAAACCTCCCATACTACTGAGTAAACCTCCATACTACTGAGTAACCTCCCATATACTGAGTAAACCTCCATACTACTGAGTAAACCTCCATACTACTGAGTAAACCTCCATACTACTGAGTAAACCTCCCATACTACTGAGTAAACCTCCATACTACTGAGTAAACCTCCCAGTACTACTGAGTAAACCTCCTTATACTACTGAGTAAACCTCTTATACTACTCCCATACTACTGAGTAAACCTCCCAGTACTACTGAGTAAACCCCCTTATACTACTGAGTAAACCTCCCTATACTACTGAGTAAACCTCCCAGTACTACTGAGTAAACCTCCTTATACTACTGAGTGAACTCCTCATACTACTGAGTAAACTTCCCCCAGTACTACTGAGTAAACCTCCTTATACTACTGAGTGAACCTCCTCATACTACTGAGTAAACCTCCCATACTACTGATAAACCTCCTTATACTACTGAGTAAACTCCCAGTACTACTGAGTAAACCTCCATACTACTGAGTAAACTCCATACTACTGAGTAAACCTCCATACTACTGAGTAAACCTCCCAGTACTACTGAGTAAACCTCCTTATACTACTGAGTAAACCTCCATACTACTGAGTAAACCTCCTATACTACTGAGTAAACCTCCCATACTACTGAGTAAACCTCCATACTACTGAGTAAACCTCTTATACTACTCCCATACTACTGAGTAAACCTCCCATACTACTGAGTAACCTCCTATACTACTGAGTAAACCTCCCATACTACTGAGTAAACCTCCCATACTACTGAGTAAACCTCCTTATACTACTGAGTAAACCCCCATACTACTGAGTAAACCTCCTATACTACTGAGTAAACCTCCCATACTACTGAGTAAACCTCCCATATACTGAGTAAACCTCCATACTACTGAGTAAACCTCCCAGTACTACTGAGTAAACCTCCTATACTACTGAGTGAACCTCCCATACTACTGAGTAACCTCCTATACTACTGAGTAAACCTCCCAGTACTCTGAGTAAACCTCTTATACTACTGAGTAACCTCTTCACAAAACCCCATACTACTGAGTAACCTCCCTATACTACTGAGTAAACCTCCTTATACAAAATTTTGAGTAAACCTCCCAGTACTACTGAGTAAACCTCTTATATACTGAGTAAACCTCCTTATACTAACTCATACTACTGAGTAACCTCCCAGTACTACTGAGTAAACCTCCTTATACTACTGAGTAAACCTCCTTATACTACTGAGTAAACCTCCATACTACTGAGTAAACCTCCATACTCTGAGTAACCTCCTTACTACTGAGTAAACCTCCCATACTACTGATAAACCTCCTATACTACTGAGTAACTCCTATACTACTGAGTAACCTCCCATACTACTGAGTAAACCTCCTATACTACTGAGTAAACCTCCCTATACTACTAGTAACCTCCATACTACTGATAAACCTCCTTATACTACTGAGTAACCTCCTCAAAACTACTGAGTAAACCTCCCATACTACTGAGTAAACCTCCATATACTGAGTAAACCTCTTATACTACTGAGTAAACCTCCCAGTACTACTGAGTAAACCTCCTTATACTACTGAGTAAACCTTCTTATACTACTCATACTACTGAGTAAACTTCCCAGTACTACTGAGTAAACCTCCTTATACTACTAAGTAAACCTCCCAGTACTACTGAGTAAACCTCCCAGTACTAATGAGTAAACCTCTTTATACTACTGAGTAAACCTCCCTATACTACTGAGTAAACCTCCCAGTACTACTGAGTAAACCTCCTTATACTACTGAGTGAACCTCCTCATACTACTGAGTAAACCTCCCAGTACTACTGAGTAAACCTCCCAGTACTACTGAGTAAACCTCCTTATACTACTGAGTGAACCTCCTCATACTACTGAGTAAACCTCCTCATACTACTCATACTACTGAATAAACCTTCTTATACTACTCATACTACTGAGTAAAGCTCCCAGTACTACTGAGTAAACCTCCTTATACTACTGAGTAAAGCTCCCAGTACTACTGAGTAAACCTCCTTATACTACTGAGTAAACCTCCCAGTACTACTGAGTAAACCTCCCAGTACTACTGAGTAAACCTCCTTATACTACTGAGTAAACCTCCCAGTACTACTGAGTAAACCTCCCTATACTACTGAGTAAACCTTCTTATACTACTCATACTACTGAGTAAACCTCCCAGTACTACTGAGTAAACCTCCTTATACTACTGAGTGAACCTCCTCATACTACTGAGTAAACCTCCCAGTACTACTGAGTAAACCTCCTTATACTACTGAGTAAACCTCCCAGTACTACTGAGTAAACCTCCTTATACTACTGAGTAAACCTCCCAGTACTACTGAGTAAACCTCCTTATACTACTGAGTAAACCTTCTTATACTACTCATACTACTGAGTAAACCTCCCAGTACTACTGAGTAAACCTCCTTATACTACTGAGTAAACCTCCCTATACTACTGAGTAAACCTCCCAGTACTACTGAGTAAACCTCCTTATACTACTGAGTGAATCTCCTCATACTACTGAGTAAACCTCCCAGTACTACTGAGTAAACCTCCTTATACTACTGAGTGAACCTCCTCATACTACTGAGTAAACCTCCCAGTACTACTGAGTAAACCTCCTTATACTACTGAGTAAACCTCCCAGTACTACTGAGTAAACCTCCCAGTACTACTGAGTAAACCTCCTTATACTACTGAGTAAACCTCCCAGTACTACTGAGTAAACCTCCTTATACTACTGAGTAAACCTTCTTATACTACTCATACTACTGAGTAAACCTCCCAGTACTACTGAGTAAACCTCCCTATACTACTGAGTAAACCTCCCTATACTACTGAGTAAACCTCCCAGTACTACTGAGTAAACCTCCTTATACTACTGAGTGAATCTCCTCATACTACTGAGTAAACTCCCAGTACTACTGAGTAAACCTCCTTATACTACTGAGTGAACCTCCTCATACTACTGAGTAAACCTCCCAGTACTACTGAGTAAACCTCCTTATACTACTGAGTAAACCTCCCAGTACTACTGAGTAAACCTCCCAGTACTACTGAGTAAACCTCCTTATACTACTGAGTAAACCTCCCAGTACTACTGAGTAAACCTCCCAGTACTACTGAGTAAACCTCCTTATACTACTGAGTAAACCTCCTTATACTACTGAGTAAACCTCCTTATACTACTGAGTAAACCTCCCAGTACTACTGAGTAAACCTCCTTATACTACTGAGTAAACCTTCTTATACTACTCATACTACTGAGTAAACCTCCCTATACTACTGAGTGAACCTCCTCATACTACTGAGTAAACCTCCCTATACTACTGAGTAAACCTCCCTATACTACTGAGTAAACCTCCTTATACTACTGAGTAAACCTCATACTACTGAGTAAACCTCCCTATACTACTGAGTAAACCTCCCAGTACTACTGAGTAAACCTCCCAGTATTACTGAGTAAACCTCCCAGTACTACTGAGTAAACCTCCCAGTACTACTGAGTAAACCTCCTTATACTACTGAGTGAACCTCCTCATACTACTGAGTAAACCTCCTAGTACTACTGAGTAAACCTCCCAGTACTACTGAGTAAACCTCCTTATACTACTGAGAAAACCCTTTCTTTCACTACTCATACTACTGAGTAAACCTCCCTATACTACTGAGTAAACCTCCTTATACTACTGAGTAAACCTCCCAGTACTACTGAGTAAACCTCTTATACTACTGAGTAAACCTTCTTACTACTCATACTACTGAGTAAACCTCCCAGTACTACTGAGTAAACCTCCTTATACTACTGAGTAAACCTCCTTATACTACTGAGTAAACCTCCCAGTACTACTGAGTAAACCTCCTTATACTACTGAGTAAACCTCCTTATACTACTGAGTAAACCTCCCAGTACTACTGAATAAACCTCCTTATACTACTGAGTAAACCTCCTTATACTACTGAGTAAACCTCCCAGTACTACTGAGTAAACCTCCTTATACTACTGAGTAAACCTCCCTATACTACTGAGTAAACCTCCCAGTACTACTGAATAAACCTCCTTATACTACTGAGTGAACCTCCTCATACTACTGAGTAAACCTCCCAGTACTACTGAGTAAACCTCCTTATACTACTGAGTAAACCTCCTTATACTACTGAGTAAACCTCCCAGTACTACTGAGTAAACCTCCTTATACTACTGAGTAAACCTTCTTATACTACTCATACTACTGAGTAAACCTCCCAGTACTACTGAGTAAACCTCCTTATACTACTGAGTAAACCTCCTTATACTACTGAGTAAACCTCCCAGTACTACTGAGTAAACACCCCAGTATGCAAGTTTATTAATGTTCATAAACATAAGAACAAAATCCAGTGCAAATACACATTCTCTACCACTGCTCACAGTGTGTTATTGTGGCTATAATAATAATAATAATAATAATAATAATAATAATGTTTGACATGATAACACAGCTCTTCACATGGCTAAATTTTATTATTATTTAAGAAAATTAAAAATTTTGAGTTCCCCTTTCAAACTGGAAACCCCCAAACCCA
>JAUCMX010000397.1:0-14508 GCA_033459395.1 Hemibagrus guttatus | reverse complement strand
TTTCCCCTACATATTGCTATTTTAAAGATAAGCATTTATCATTAAATTTCTCTGACATCAATGTCAGCCTTGTTTGACTTTAGACCTTCACGCCGACCCTACAGATCTTACAGATCATCTTGACCTCACAGTTGTTACCTTTCATCACGAGTCTGTGTAAGTCTGTCTCCAAGCCATTGATATATTATTAAATAATTATTTTTAGTTAGTTGCACTTCTCTTTTTTTGGCTAGACAATATGCAAGCCTTTCCATTGAACTGATTCCACATCCTCTGTACTTTCTGTGTCTGCACTTATTGTTTTTGTCTTAAAGATAACACTGTCTAGGCCTTAAGCCTTTAAGCGTTATTATTTTATTTTATTTTATTTTATTTTATTTTATTTTATTTTATTTTATTTTATTTTATTTTACTATATATAAGCCTGCTAAGCCTGGTGTTTATGAAGGTTACATAATCACATGATATGCTATGCTATTACACTAGCACATTAATACTTATGGTTATGCTTGATCATCATAATTTTACATTAATCTAGCCATGGGGGTCACAGTCCAGTGACTTCTGTGCCGGTCCCAAGCCCGGATAAATAGAGAGGGTTGCGTCAGGAAGGGCATCCGGCGTAAAACATTGCCAAATTTAACCATGCGAATCGTCAGTACGAATTTCATACCGGATCGGTCGAGGCCCGGGTTAACAACGACCGCCATCGGCGCCGTTGACCTACAGGGCGCCGGTGGAAATTGGGCTACTGTTGGTCGAAGAAGTAGAGGAGGGAGGAGAGTGCGCAGACAGAGAGAGAAGAGGAAAGGTAAGAGTGTAGGACTGAGAATAGGAACTCTGAATGTTGGTACTATGACAGGGAAAGGTAGAGAGCTGGCTGATGTGATGGAGAGAAGGAAGGTGGATATACTGTGTGTACAGGAGACCAGGTGGAAGGGTAGCAAGGCTCGTAGTATAGGAGCAGGATTCAAGCTGTTTTATTATGGTGTGGATAGTAAGAGAAATGGGGTAGGTGTGGTCCTGAAGGAGGAGTTTGTGAGGAATGTCCTGGAGGTGAAGAGAGTGTCAGACAGGGTGATGAGTCTGAAGTTAGAGATTGAAGGGGTGATGTTGAATGTTGTTAGTGGTTATGCCCCACAGGTAGGTTGTGAGTTGGAGGAGAAAGAGAGATTCTGGAGTGAATTAGATGAGGTGATGGAGAGTATTCCCACGGGTGAGAGAGTGGTGATAGGAGCGGATTTTAATGGACATGTTGGTGAGGGGAACACAGGTGATGAGGAGGTGATGGGCAAGTTTGGAGTTAAGGAAAGGAACCTTGAAGGACAGATGGTAGTGGACTTTGCTAAGAGGATGGACATGGGTGTGATTAACACTTATTTTCAGAAGAGGGAGGAGCATAGAGTGACTTACAAGAGTGGAGGTAGGAGCACACAGGTAGACTACATCCTATGTAGAAGAGGCAATCTGAAAGAGATTAGTGACTGTAAAGTGGTAGTGGGAGAGAGTGTAGCCAGACAGCATAGGATGGTGGTGTGTAGGATGACTCTGATGGTCTGTAAGAAGAAGAGGTCTGAGATAGAGAAGAAAACCAAGTGGTGGAAGCTGAAAAAGGAGGAATGTTGTGAGAAATTTAGACAGAAGTTGAGGCAGGCTCTGGGTGGTCAGGTAGTGCTGCCAGATGACTGGGAAACTACAGCAGAAGTGATCAGGGAGACAGGGAGAAAGGTGCTGGGTGTGTCATCTGGAAGGAGGAAAGAAGATAAGGAGACTTGGTGGTGGAATGAGGAAGTTCAGGATAGTATCCAGAGGAAGAGGTTAGCCAAGAAGAAGTGGGACATGGACAGGACTGAAGAGAATAGACAGGAATACAAGGAGTTACAGCGCAGAGTGAAGAGGGAGGTGTCTAAGGCCAAGCAGAAGGCATATGACGAGTTGTACACTAGGTTAGACACTAGAGAAGGAGAGAAGGACTTGTACAGGTTAGCTAGGCAGAGGGATCGAGATGGGAAGGATGTGCAGCAAGTTAGAGTTATTAAGGATAGAGATGGAAGGGTGCTCACAAGTGAGGAGAGTGTACAGAGGAGATGGAAGGAATACTTTGAGGAGCTGATGAATGAGGAAAATGAGAGGGAAAAAAGAGTAGAAGGGGTGAACTCTGTGGAACAGAAAGTAGATAAGATTAGAAAGGATGAAGTCAGGAAGGCTTTGAAGAGGATGAAAAGTGGGAAGGCAGTTGGTCCTGATGACATCCCGGTGGAGGTCTGGAAGTGTTTGGGAGAGGCAGCAGTGGAATTTTTAGCTAGTTTGTTCAACAGGGTTTTAGAGAGTGAGAGGATGCCTGAGGAATGGAGAAGAAGTGTGTTAGTGCCGATCTTTAAGAATAAGGGTGACGTGCAGAGTTGCAGTAACTATAGGGGGATAAAGTTGATGAGCCATACAATGAAGGTATGGGAAAGAGTAGTGGAAGCTAGGTTAAAGAAGGTAGTGGAAATTTGTGAGCAGCAGTATGGCTTCATGCCCAGAAAGAGCACAACTGATGCAATTTTTGCTCTGAGAATTTTGATGGAGAAGTATAGGGATGGTCAGAGGGAGTTGCACTGTGTGTTTGTAGACTTGGAGAAAGCGTATGACAGGGTGCCAAGAGAAGAGCTGTGGTACTTTATGAGGAAGTCAGGAGTAGCAGAGAAGTATGTCAGAGTGGTGCAGGACATGTATGAGAGGAGCAGGACAGTGGTGAGGTGTGCTGTAGGTCAGACAGAGGAGTTCAAAGTGGAGGTGGGACTGCATCAGGGATCGGCTCTGAGCCCCTTCCTGTTTGCTATAGTGATGGACCAGTTGTCAGAGGAGGTCAGACAGGAGTCTCCTTGGACAATGATGTTTGCAAATGACATTGTGATCTGTAGTGAGAGCAGGGAGCAGGTGGAGGAAAACCTGGAGAGGTGGAGGTTTGCGCTGGAGAGAAGAGGAATGAAGGTCAGTCGTAGTAAGACTGAGTACATGTGTGTGAATGAAAGGGAGGGAAGTGGAACAGTAAGGTTACAGGGTGAAGAGGTGAAGAAGGTACAGGAGTTTAAGTACTTGGGGTCAACAGCCCAGAGTAATGGACAGTGTGGGAAAGAGGTAAAGAAGCAAGTGCAGGCAGGTTGGAATGGATGGAGAAAGGTGTGGGGAGTTCTGTGTGATAGGAAAATATCAGCGAGAATCAAGGGGAAGGTGTACAGGACAGTGGTGAGACCGGCCATGCTGTATGGTTTAGAGACAGTGTCACTGAGGAAGAGACGGGAGTCAGAGCTAGAGGTAGCAGAGCTGAAGATGTTGAGGTTCTCTTTTGGGAGTGACAAGATTGGACAGGATTAGGAACGAGTACATCAGAGGGACAGCTCATGTTGGACGTTTGGGGGACAAAGTTAGGGAGGCCAGATTAAGATGGTTTGGACATGTTCAGAGGAGGGAGAGTGAGTATATTGGTAGGAGAATGTTGGACATGGAGCTGCCAGGCAGGAGGCAAAGAGGAAGGTATATGGAGGAGGTATATGGATGGAATTAATGAGGATATGAAGCTAGTGGGTGCAAGGGTTGAGGATGCAGAAGATAGGGATAGGTGGAGAGAGATGATTCGCTGTGGCGACCCCTGAAGGGAGAAGCCGAAAGAAGAAGAAGAAGAAGATCATAATTTTACATTAGGCCAAGCCTGCTACTGTTCACCATCTATATAATTTTGATAGATAACCACTAATTTTAGGCAAAGTATTGCTAATTTAAAAACACAGCATAAAATATAAAATGAAGCATAAAATTTTTCCCACACATGCTGATTGGGATATATTCAGAGGGGGGAAAAAAACTGTACAATATCTTTGCGCTCTCTCTCTCTCTCTCATAAAAATATTAAGTAAAAGCCACGCATTTTCTATATACTAAAAAATCAGCATAGAGCTAGATTTAAAGGCTTTATTTTGGCTCATGTCTTTAACAGGGTGACAGTGGAAGTCTAATGTAGCGAGCAGCCATGCACAGGTTTATAGATATATCGATGAGTTAATGTGATTAACCTTTGTGGATGTAATTTCAGGTGTCTAATAAAGTTCGAAGTTGTTGTCCCAGCATCCTTTATTGTTTTTTCACATTCTTTGCATGTGGCTGATCTTTCAGATATTCCTTCTTACACTTTAGAAAATGCAAATGATAAAACATATGGCACGGCAGGTCCTGCCATGTTTCATGAGACTCTTATCATGACATTTCGGATTTTACGCAACACACACGGCCAATATACGTCATTGATTTCGATCCGATTCAGTCCAATCTACTGCGATACTGCATACACAAATAAGACACATCTTTCTTTATGATATCTGTAGTTAAGGATAAAAGACTCCAGTTGATTTTAAAATAATCACAAGTCTTTTATGTTGAGTCAAGTCTGAAGTCATTTCAGTTCAAGTCTGAAGTCGAGTCTGAAGTTCATGAAAATGCGACTCGAGTTCAAGTCACTAACTCGAATGCCCATCTCTGGTTCAAAGAATCCTGAAAAAAAAACACCACAATCTAATCACAATAATATAAAGTAGAGAAAAAAAAATATTGAATTAATCAACACAGCTATTTTCAACATTGATAATAACAGACTGAAGTAATGGCTGTTGAATAAGAAACAGTTATTTTAAATTGTAATAATATTTTCAATATTACTTTATTTTTGATCAATTTAATGCAGCCTTGGTGATCCATAGATACTTCTTTCCAAAGCTTTTACAAAAATATTAACCCTCCGATGCTTTTAATTATGAAAGCCTGAGTGTGATGGAACAAGTTTAACTTAAACAGCCTTCATGTTAGTGTTTAAATTACTAAGTGATTTAATTTTTTTATTGAGTATCTTCTTTTTCTTCTTTCGGCTTTTCCATTCGGGGGGTCTCCACAGCGAATCATCTCTCTCCACCTATCCCTATCTTCTGCATCCTCAACACTTGCACCCACTAGCTTCATATCCTCATTAATTCCATCCATATACCTCCCCCAAATATACCTTCCTCTTTGCCTCCTGCCTGGCACCCTCCATGTCCAACATTCTCCTACCAATATACTCACTCTCCCTCCTCTGAACATGTCCAAACCATCTTAATCTGGCCCCCCCTAACTTTGCCCCCCAAAACGTCCAACATGAGCTGTCCCTCTGATGTACTCGTTCCTAATCCTGTCCAATCTTGTCACTCCCAAAAGAGAACCTCAACATCTTCAGCTCTGCTACCTCTAGCTCTGACTCCTGTCTCTTCCTCAGTGACACTGTCTCTAAACCATACAGCAGGGCCCGGGGTCTCACCACTGTCCTGTACCCCCTTCCCCTTGATTCTCGCTGATATTTTCCTATCACACAGAACTCCCCACACCTTTCTCCATCCATTCCAACCTGCCTGCACTCGCTTCTTTACCTCTTTCCCACACTGTCCATTACTCTGGGCTGTTGCCCCCCAAGTACTTAAACTCCTGTACCTTCTTCACCTCTTCACCCTGTAACCTTACTGTTCCACTTCCCTCCCTTTCATTCACACACATGTACTCAGTCTTACTACGACTGACCTTCATTCCTCTTCTCTCCAGCGCAAACCTCCACCTCTCCAGGTTTTCCTCCACCTGCTCCCTGCTCTCACTACAGATCACAATGTCATTTGCAAACATCATTGTCCAAGGAGACTCCTGTCTGACCTCCTCTGACAACTGGTCCATCACTATAGCAAACAGGAAGGGGCTCAGAGCCGATCCCTGATGCAGTCCCCCCCTCCACTTTGAACTCCTCTGTCTGACCTACAGCACACCTCACCACTGTCCTGCTCCTCTCATACATGTCCTGCACCACTCTGACATACTTCTCTGCTACTCCTGACTTCCTCATACAGTACCACAGCTCTTCTCTTGGCACCCTGTCATACGCTTTCTCCAAGTCTACAAACACACAGTGCAACTCCCTCTGACCATCCCTATACTTCTCCATCAAAATTCTCAGAGCAAAAATTGCATCAGTTGTGCTCTTTCTGGGCATGAAGCCATACTGCTGCTCACAAATTTCCACTACCTTCTTTAACCTAGCTTCCACTACTCTTTCCCATACCTTCATTGTATGGCTCATCAACTTTATCCCCCTATAGTTACTGCAACTCTGCACGTCACCCTTATTCTTAAAGATCGGCACTAACACACTTCTTCTCCATTCCTCAGGCATCCTCTCACTCTCTAAAACCCTGTTGAACAAACTAGCTAAAAATTCCACTGCTGCCTCTCCCAAACACTTCCAGACCTCCACCGGGATGTCATCAGGACCAACTGCCTTCCCACTTTTCATCCTCTTCAAAGCCTTCCTGACTTCATCCTTTCTAATCTTATCTACTTTCTGTTCCAGAGTTCACCCCTTCTACTCTTTTTTCCCTCTCATTTTCCTCATTCATCAGCTCCTCAAAGTATTCCTTCCATCTCCTCTGTACACTCTCCTCACTTGTGAGCACCCTTCCATCTCTATCCTTAATAACTCTAACTTGCTGCACATCCTTCCCATCTCGATCCCTCTGCCTAGCTAACCTGTACAAGTCCTTCTCTCCTTCTTAGTGTCTAACCTAGTGTACAACTCGTCATATGCCTTCTGCTTGGCCTTAGACACCTCCCTCTTCACTCTGCGCTGTAACTCCTTGTATTCCTGTCTATTCTCTTCAGTCCTGTCCATGTCCCACTTCTTCTTGGCTAACCTCTTCCTCTGGATACTATCCTGAACTTCCTCATTCCACCACCAAGTCTCCTTATCTTCTTTCCTCCTTCCAGATGACACACCCAGCACCTTTCTCCCTGTCTCCCTGATCACTTCTGCTGTAGTTTCCCAGTCATCTGGCAGCACTACCTGACCACCCAGAGCCTGCCTCAACTTCTGTCTAAATTCCTCACAACATTCCTCCTTTTTCAGCTTCCACCACTTGGTTTTCTTCTCTATCTCTGACCTCTTCTTCTTACAGACCATCAGAGTCATCCTACACACCACCATCCTATGCTGTCTGGCTACACTCTCTCCCACTACCACTTTACAGTCACTAATCTCTTTCAGATTGCCTCTTCTACATAGGATGTAGTCTACCTGTGTGCTCCTACCTCCACTCTTGTAAGTCACTCTATGCTCCTCCCTCTTCTGAAAATAAGTGTTAACCACACCCATGTCCATCCTCTTAGCAAAGTCCACTACCATCTGTCCTTCAAGGTTCCTTTCCTTAACTCCAAACTTGCCCATCACCTCCTCATCACCTGTGTTCCCCTCACCAACATGTCCATTAAAATCCGCTCCTATCACCACTCTCTCACCCGTGGGAATACTCTCCATCACCTCATCTAATTCACTCCAGAATCTCTCTTTCTCCTCCAACTCACAACCTACCTGTGGGGCATAACCACTAACAACATTCAACATCACCCCTTCAATCTCTAACTTCAGACTCATCACCCTGTCTGACACTCTCTTCACCTCCAGGACATTCCTCACAAACTCCTCCTTCAGGACCACACCTACCCCATTTCTCTTACTATCCACACCATAATAAAACAGCTTGAATCCTGCTCCTATACTACGAGCCTTGCTACCCTTCCAGCTGGTCTCCTGTACACACAGTATATCCCCCTTTCCCCTCTCCATCAAATCAGCCAGCTCTCTACCTTTCCCTGTCATAGTATCAACATTCAGAGTTCCTATTCTCAGTCCTACACTCTTACCTTTCCTCTTCTCTCTCTGTCTGTGCACTCTCCTCCCTCCTCTACTTCTTCGACCAACAGTACCCCAAATTTTCCCAAACTGCGCCCTGTAGGTCAACGGCGCCGATGGCAGTCGTTTTTAAAACCCCGGGCCTCGACTGATCCGGTATGAAATTCGTACTGATGATTTGCATGGTTAAATTTGGCAATGTTTTACGCCGGATGCCCTTCCTGACGCAACCCTCTCTATTTATCCGGGCTTGGGACCGGCACAGAAGTCACTGGACTGTGACCCCCATGGCTAGATTAGATTATATGCTTAGTATAATGCTACATAATTCCCCATCTACATTAAATAATTATATTTGTATGTCATAAATCATTTAATTAAATTTATTGATTAAATGATTGTTAGCAGATTGTTGTGTTAGATTTGTGATTAATTTTAGCAATTGACATGCATGTGCTGTCACGTGAGGTGCAAGTGACATCACCAGAATACACATAATGCAGTTCTTCAATGTATGAATTGTTTTGATTACATGAACATTTGACGTAATCAAAATTCTGGACACACATTTTTGCACATTGTGAAGAGTGTTTTGATGTGTCACATGTGTATGTTGAAATTTTGTGATTTCAAATATTTTGGGTAGTTCTTGTGAACGTTGCATCAAGTGATGTCACATGACGTCATCAGAATACTTGTCATGCAGATCTGCTGCAGTGGGCAGATAGAGTAGCAATACTATTAGAGGCATGTGTACAGAGAGGGTGCCAATACTTTTGGAGGTGAATGGATAAGTGCAAGTGATGTCATCAGAATGCTCCATGTTGCGATCATTTTGTGATTCCACTTAATATCAGAATTTAGAGTGCCAATACTTTTGGAGGTGAGTGGATATATCACCAGGACATACAAGTCCCACAGTTCCCTACATTGTGCTGAGCATTTTGAAATGTCACATGTGTATGTTGCTGTAATTTTGCTAATGCAGTTATTTTGGGGGTTGGTGTGCACAGGTCACGTGACATCAACCGGATACACATTATGCACTTTCCCACATTGTGCTGAGTGTTTTAATAAGTCACGTTTGTATGTCACCGCAACTTTGCGATTTCCTATAATTCCTGGGGTGTCAGACATGTGACGTCACATGACGTAATGCAGATACACATCACTAACTTCCCTTCATTGTGCTGAGCATTTTGATATGTCACATGTGTATGTAGCTGAAAATTTTGCGATTTCCCATAATTCCCTGGTGTGGGGGGGATCATGTGGACGTCACCTGGACACAGGTCACTCACTTCCCCTCATTGTGCTGAGTGTTGTGATATGTGATATGACTATGTTGCAGTGCATGTGGGAGTTTTATTGAGGATTGAAAATTCTGCTCATTCATTTCTATGGGACTTTTTGGGGTGTTCCAAGGGGCGTGGGGGGGAATACTGAAATTCCAATCGCTTATAAAAGTCATAGCACATCTTTCCCGACCAAGCCGCATGATGTGATACCTCATTCGTGGGTCTACGACAAACGGTGCCGGACTAGTTAGCGGACAAAATTTTGTACGGAAGAAGAACAATAATAAGTATATTGAATAGTAATAGTGTAATAGGCCTCTTTGTTTTATTAAAATAGTATTCATTTTAGAAATAGCAAAAACAAAGTTATTATAATTACAAACACAATTCTAAAAACACTCAATAATAGAATCAATGTTCACTTGCTTATCACAAAGTAAAACTTATACAGAGTACAAACTGTTCAAAGTGAAAAGGTTTCTTCTTAACTGCTCAACATATTATAAGGTGGATGTTATCACAGCACAGCAGAACACAAAAGGCAAAAATACTGTTCAAAAAATGACAACGAATAAATTTCAGTTAAACAAGAATGTTAACATCACTGTTTAAAAAGATTGCAGCTAAGATTAAAGTAAAGACTATAATGAATAAACATTGAAATTATTCAGGTGAGATGTGAGTGATATTTAAGCTGAGTGATAATATTTATAGAACTGACAGTGTAGTGAAAGAAGAGCACATTCTTTATAAGATGGCGAACGTGATGGTCTCTGTGGTTGTTAGGTGTTGTAGTCCATGGTGGTCATGTTCGTAGGCTGCAGTGCATTCTGGGTATAGTTAGATTTCATGTGTGGATGCATTTGGTAGATGACAGAAAGGGGATTAAAAAAAGAACAAACAAAGCTGATATTTATATTATCAGAAATAAATTAATCATGCTTTCACTGTGCCACATAACCAAGAAGTCACTCACTTTGTCTCTCCTTCATCCTGTTCCTTAGTGATGACATCATCATTATCTTCCATCTAATGAACAGAAAGAAATACATTGGACAAATTTCCAACTGGATGACCCAATGTTTTATTCTTTTTATACCACAGAAAGTTGGTACTGATTACCAAATAGTGAGGTTTTAGGCAATTCCTGTTATCACTTATCAGATATCAGCAATAAACAGGCAGAATGTGATGGTGTCTTAACTCCTAAGGCTTAAAGGGCTAAATTGATGGCTTATGCAGTGGGGCAAAAAAGTATTTAGTCAGCCCCCCAATTGTGCAAGTTCTCCCACTTAAAAAGATGAGAGAGGCCTGTAATTTTCATCATAGGTACACTTCAACTATGAGAGACAGAATGAGAAAAAAAAAATCCAGAAAATCACATTGTCTGATTTTTAAAGAATTTATTTGCAAGTTATGGTGGAAAATAAGAATTTGGTCAATAACAAAAGTTCATCTCAATACTTTGTTATATACCCTTTGTTGGCAATGACAGAGGTCAAACGTTTTCTGTAAGTCGCCACAAGGTTTTTACACACTGTTGCTGGTAGTTTGGCCCATTCCTCCATGCAGATCTCCTCTAGAGCAGTGATGTTTTGGGGCTGTCGCTGGGCAACACAGATTTTCAACTCCCTCCAAAGATTTTCTATGGGGTTGAGATCTGGAGACTGGCTAGGCCACTCCAGGACCTTGAAATGCTTCTTACGAAGCCACTCCTTCGTTGCCCGGGCGGTGTGTTTGGGATCATTGTCATGCTGAAAGACCCAGCCACGTTTCATCTTCAATGCCCTTGCTGATGGAAGGGGGGTTTTTACTCAAAATCTCACGATACATGGCCCCATTTTATTCTTTCCTTTACACGGATCAGTCGTCCTGGTCCCTTTGCAGAAAAACAGCCCCAAAGCATGATGTTTCCACCCCCATGCTTCACAGTAGGTATGGTGTTCTTTGGATGCAACTCAGCATTCTTTCTCCTCCAAACACGACAAGTTGAGTTTTTACCAAAAAATTCTATTTTGGTTTCATCTGACCATATGACATTCTCCCAATCCTCTTCTGGATCATCCAAATGCTCTCTAGTAAACTTCAGATGGGCCCGGACATGTACTGGCTTAAGCAGGGGGGCACGTCTGGCACTGCAGGATTTGAGTCCCTGGCGGCGTAGTGTGTTACTGATGGTAGCCTTTGTTACTTTGGTCCCAGCTCTCTGCAGGTCATTTTACTAGGTCCCCCCGTGTGGTTCTGGGATTTTTGCTCACCGTTCTTGTGATCATTTTGACCCCACGGGGTGAGATCTTACTTGGAGCCCCCCGATTGAGGGAGATTATCAGTGGTCTTGTTTGTCTTCCATTTTCTAATAATTGCTCCCACAGTTGATTTCTTCACAAGAAGCTGCTTACCTATTACAGATTCAGTCTTCCCAGCCTGGTGCAGGTCTACAATTTTGTTTCTGGTGTCCTTTGACAGCTCTTTGGTCTTGGCCATAGTGGAGTTTGGAGTCTGATTGTTTGAGGTTGTGGACAGGTGTCTTTTATACTGATAATGAGTTCAAACAGGTGCCATTAATACAGGTAACGAGTGGAGGACAGAGGAGCCTCTTAAAGAAGAAGTTACAGGTCTGTGAGAGCCAGAAATCTTGCTTTTTTGTAGGTGACCAAATACTTATTTTCCACCATAACTTGCAAATAAATTCTTTAAAAATCAGACAATGTGATTTTCTGGATTTTTTTTCTCATTCTGTTTCTCATAGTTGAAGAGGCCTCTCTCATCTTTTTAAGTGGGAGAACTTGCACAATTGGTGGCTGACTAAATACTTTTTTGCCCCACTGTATATATATATATATATATATATATATATATATATATATATATATATATATATATATATATATATATATATATATATATATATATACAGTGGGGCAAAAAAGTATTTAGTCAGCCACCAATTGTGCAAGTTCTCCCACTTAAAAAGATGAGAGAGGCCTGTAATTTTCATCATAGGTACACTTCAACTATGAAAGACAGAATGAGAAAAAAAAATTCAGAAAATCACATTGTCTGATTTTTAAAGAATTTATTTGCAAGTTATGGTGGAAAATAAGTATTTGGTCAATAACAAAAGTTCATCTCAATACTTTGTTATATACCCTTTGTTAGCAATGACAGAGGTCAAACATTTTCTGTAAGTCGCCACAAGGTTTTTACACACTGTTGTTGGTAGTTTGGCCCATTCCTCCATGCAGATCTCCTCTAGAGCAGTGATGTTTTGGGGCTGTCGCTGGGCAACACGGATTTTCAACTCCCTCCAAAGATTTTCTATGGGGTTGAGATCTGGAGACTGTCTAGACCACTCCAGGACCTTGAAATGCTTCTTACAAAGCCACTCCTTCGTTGCCCGGGCAGTGTGTGTGGGATCATTGTCATGCTGAAAGACCCAGCCACGTTTCATCTTCAATGCCCTTGCTGATGGAAGGAGGTTTTTACTCAAAATCTCACGATACATAGCCCCATTCATTCTTTCCTTTACACGGATCAGTCGTCCTGGTCCCTTTGCAGAAAAACAGCCCCAAAGCATGATGTTTCCACCCCCATGCTTCACAGTAGGTATGGTGTTCTTTGGATGCAACTCAGCATTCTTTGTCCTCCAAACACGACAAGTTGAGTTTTTACCAAAAAGTTCTATTTTGGTTTCATCTGACCATATGACATTCTCCCAATTCTCTTCTGGATCATCCAAATGCTCTCTAGCAAACTTCAGATGGGCCCGGACATGTACTGGCTTAAGCAGGGGGATACGTCTGGCATTGCAGGATTTGAGTCCCTGGTGGCGTAGTGTGTTACTGATGGTAGCCTTTGTTACTTTGGTCCCAGCTCTCTGCAGGTCATTCACTAGGTCCCCCCATGTGGTTCTGGGATTTTTGCTCACCGTTCTTGTGATCATTTTGACCCCACGGGGTGAGATCTTGCGTGGAGCCCCAGATCGAGGGAGATTATCAGTGGTCTTGTATGTCTTCCATTTTCTAATAATTGCTCCCACAGTTGATTTCTTCACACCAAGCTGCTTACCTATTGCAGATTCAGTCTTCCCAGCCTGGTGCAGGTCTACAATTTTGTTTCTGGTGTCCTTTGACAGCTCTTTGGTCTTGGCCATAGTGAAGTTTGGAGTCTGACTGTTTGAGGTTGTGGACAGGTGTCTTTTATACTGATAATGAGTTCAAACAGGTGCCATTAATACAGGTAACAAGTGGAGGACAGAGGAGCCTCTTAAAGAAGAAGTTACAGGTCTGTGAGAGCCAGAAATCTTGCTTTTTTGTAGGTGACCAAATACTTATTTTCCACCATAATTTGCAAATAAATTCTTTAAAAATCAGACAATGTGATTTTCTGGATTTTTTTTTTCTCCCATAGTTGAAGTGTACCTATGATGAAAATTACAGGCCTCTCTCATCTTTTTAAGTGGGAGAACTTGCACAATTGGTGGCTGACTAAATACTTTTTTGCCCCACTGTATATATATATACGTCCGTCAATAATTTCAGAATTTTAATAACAAAATAAAATCATTCAGTCGTACTAGTCCTCTGTTAGTCATATTAAAATTTATTTGAAATAAAAAAATCAAATATATTTCATTCATTTGTATAGTGTTCTCGTGCAGTGTGTTGAAACTCTGACTAAACACCAAGTTAAACCGTAGCCAATGAGACAGAGTCGTAGTAAGATTGATTCATTTACTGTCGCTCTGTCTCATTAACATTTGCGGTGAAAACTGTAATAAAACAATACAGCAATATTCAGTGTCTGTGTTTTGACTAATATTGCATTATAAATGACTTATAACAAACATAAACCACTATTCTCCTTGTAGTAGCAATTACAATGGCTGTTAGCATCACTGAAAGCTTGTACACAATGGTAAACAACTGGTTTTTAGCAACTTATCAAACATCATCTTTTTAACAAAATCATTACTAATATATGATCTCTAACATATGTAATGACATATAAATGAACTTATGTGATATTTATTGAACTTAAAACTATGATGTTTTTAGTGGATGCAATGGATTATTAGAGAGAGTCCACCATGTCGGTCTCATTGTTTTCATGCATAACCCAGAACGCTAACAGGAAGTGACTAACCAGGTAGTAACTTATCACATGAAACAAATAATATAAATTTTTACAAATATGGTAGATTAATGAAAAGTAATAATAAACTTAACATTTTCATTTAAGAATATATACCAAAAAATATTTAAAGCATAACTTTTGTACGTCACTCTGGATAAGAGCGTCTGCCAAATGCCAAAAATGTAAATGTAAGTTTTTCAAGTGCAACACAAAATTGGTATGATTGTGTGAGTGAATGAGAGTGTGTGTGCCCTACGATGGGTTGGCACTCCGTCCAGGGTGTATCCTGCTTTGATGCCCAATGACGCCTGAGATAGGCACAGGCTCCCCGTGACCCGA
>JAUCMX010000396.1:0-14572 GCA_033459395.1 Hemibagrus guttatus | reverse complement strand
GAAGAGATATGATGCTTATGTAGCTAACTGTGTATAAAAGAAAACCATTCTAGTGGTGGGTAATTATTAAGACAAGAAAGTAAAACACCAAAATACCGTATTTACTGTATAAAAATAGTGAATGGCAGTCAAGCACAAATGTGTTGAAACTAGGACTGGATACTAGGATACGTGATAGTGCATGAAGTACAGGATGGGATTAAACTAACAGAAAAATAGGATAATGTGAATGAGAGAGCCATAGCATCGATAAGAGGAACAAATAAGTTTAAACAACTAAGCAATAAGTAAAACTAAGTAAGTAAGTAAATAAGGATAGCATCCTCCCTTAAAAGTTGGGGGAAATAATTCAATGTCAGGTAACCACAATGATCCTCACAATACAAGTACACAAGTGCATGGGATATAATAATAATAAATAAATTCCTGGTACTATTAGTAATAAATAATATTAATAAATGATAATAACACTTGTAATAGTAAGGCAGAGCTCACTTGAACAAATTTGATAAACAGCACTGTGTCTAACTTAAAGGTCAGTGATTGGTATCCACAGGGTCATCAGTTAAAATAAAAAGATAGACAGACTAAAGGAAGGAGGGGTTATTTTTATAGGATATATTAATTCTCAGAAAAGGTTCCTAACGAGATAAAACAATCATTAGACAAATAAGCGATAGGAGGGGTAAGGTTGCCAGGATAAAGGATTTAAGAAACTGCTCCACCAAACATTTTGGAATTAGGAAACACATTACCTGGTGTGGCTGTTATGTTTATACAGATTTTTGGACAACAATGGCACAAACTTCTTCTTTTTCTTCTTCTTTCGGCTTTTCCCTTCAGGGGTCGCTACAGCGAATCATCTCTCTCCACCTATCCCTATCTTCTGCATCCTCAACACTTGCACCCACTAGCTTCATATCCTCATTAATTCCATCCATATACCTCCTCTTTGGCCTTCCTCTTTGCCTCCTGCCTGGTAGCTCCATGTCCAACATTCTCCTACCAATATACTCACTCTCTCTCCTCTGAACATGTCCAAACCATCTTAATCTGGCCTCCCTAACTTTGTCCCCCAAACGTCCAACATGAGCTGTCCCTCTGATGTACTCGTTCCTAATCCTGTCCAATCTTGTCACTCCCAAAGAGAACCTCAACATCTTCAGCTCTGCTACCTCTAGCTCTGACTCCTGTCTCTTCCTCAGTGACACTGTCTCTAAACCATACAGCATGACCGGTCTCACCACTGTCCTGTACACCTTCCCCTTGATTCTCGCTGATATTTTCCTATCACACAGAACTCCCGACACCTTTCTCCACCCATAACAACCTGCCTGCACTCGCTTCTTTACCTCTTTCCCACACTCTCCATTACTCTGGACTGTTGACCCCAAGTACTTAAACTCCTGTACCTTCTTCACCTCTTCACCCTGTAACCTTACTGTTCCACTTCCCTCCCTTTCATTCACACACATGTACTCGGTCTTACTACGACTGACTTTCATTCCTCTTCTCTCCAGCGCAAACCTCCACCTCTCCAGGTTTTCCTCCAGCTGCTCCCTGCTCTCACTACAGATCACAATGTCATCCGCAAACATCATTGTCCAAGGAGACTCCTGTCTGACCTCCTCTGACAACTGGCCCATCACTATAGCAAACAGGAAGGGGCTCAGAGCCGATCCCTGATGCAGTCCCACCTCCACATTGAACTCCTCTGTCTGACCTACAGCACACTTCACCACTGTCCTGCTCCTCTCATACATGTCCTGCACCACTCTGACATACTTCTCTGCTACTCCTGACTTCCTCATACAGTACCACAGCTCTTCTCTTGGCACCCTGTCATACGCTTTCTCTAAGTCTACAAACACACAGTGCAACTCCCTCTGACCATCCCTATACTTCTCCATCAAAATTCTCAGAGCAAAAATTGCATCTGTTGTGCTCTTTCTGGGCATGAAGCCATACTGCTGCTCACAAATTTCCACTACCTTCCTTAACCTAGCTTCCACTACTCTTTCCCATAGCTTCATTGTATGGCTCATCAACTTTATCCCCCTATAGTTACTGCAACTCTGCACGTCACCCTTATTCTTAAAGATCAGCACTAACACACTTCTTCTCCATTCCTCAGGCATCCTCTCACTCTCTAAAACCCTGTTGAACAAACTAGCTAAAAATTCCACTGCTGCCTCTCCCAGAAACTTCCAGACCTCCACCGGGATGTCGTCAGGACCAACTGCCTTCCCACTTTTCATCCTCTTCAAAGCCTTCCTGACTTCATCCTTTCTAATCTTATCTACTTTCTGTTCCACAGAGTTCACCCCTTCTACTCTTTTTTCCCTCTCATTTTCCTCATTCATCAGCTCCTCAAAGTACTCCTTCCATCTCCTCTGTACATTCTTCTCACTTGTGAGCACCCTTCCATCTCTATCCTTAATAACTCTAACTTGCTGCACATCCTTCCCATCTCGATCCCTCTGCCTAGCTAACCTGTACAAGTCCTTCTCTCCTTCTCTAGTGTCTAACCTAGTGTACAACTCGTCATATGCCTTCTGCTTGGCCTTAGACACCTCCCTCTTCACTCTGCGCTGTAACTCCTTGTATTCCTGTCTATTCTCTTCAGTCCTGTCCATGTCCCACTTCTTCTTGGCTAACCTCTTCCTCTGGATACTATCGTGAACTTCCTCATTCCACCACCAAGTCTCCTTATCTTCTTTCCTCCTTCCAGATGACACACCCAGCACCTTTCTCCCTGTCTCCCTGATCACGTCTGCTGTAGTTTCCCAGTCATCTGGCAGCACTACCTGACCACCCAGAGCCTGCCTCAACTTCTGTCTAAATTCCTCACAACATTCCTCCTTTTTCAGCTTCCACCACTTGGTTTTCTTCTCTATCTCTATCTTTGACCTCTTCTTCTTACAGACCATCAAAGTCATCCTACACACCACCATCCTATGCTGTCTGGCTACACTGTCTCCCACTACCACTTTACAGTCACTTTACAGTCACAGTTGCCTCTTCTACATAGGATGTAGTCTATCTGTGTTCTCCTACCTCCACTCTTGTAAGTCACTCTATGCTCCTCCTTCTTCTGAAAATAGGTGTTAACCACAGCCATGTCCATCCTCTTAGCAAAGTCCACTACCATCTGTCCTTCTAGGTTCCTTTCCTTAACTCCAAACTTGCCCATAACCTCCTCATCACCTCTGTTCCCCTCACCAACATGTCCATTAAAATCTGCTCCTATCACCACTCTCTCACCCGTGGGAATACTCTCCATCACCTCATCTAATTCACTCCAGAATCTCTCTTTTTCCTCTAACTCACAACCTACCTGTGGGGCATAACGACTAACAACATTCAACATCACCCCTTCAATCTCTAACTTCAGACTGACTAACTGTCTGACACTCTCTTCACCTCCAGAACATTCCTCACAAACTCTTCCTTCAGGGCCACACCTACCCCATTTCTCTTATTTCCATAATAAAACAGCTTGAATCCTGCTCCTATACTATGAGCCTTGCTACCCTTCCACCTGGTCTCCTGTAAACACAGTATATCAACCTTCCTTCTCTCCATCATATCAGCCAGCTCTCTACCTTTCCCTGTCATAGTACCAACATTCAGAGTTCCTATTCTCAGTCCTACACTCTTACCTTTCCTCTTCTCTCTCTGTCTGTGCACTCTCCTCCCTCCTCTACTTCTTCGACCAACAGTAGCCCAATTTCCACCGGATTAATTTACTTTACTTACTTACTTAATTATTTACAACCTACTTACTGACTTACTTACTTTCTTATTTACTTACTTAATTACTTAATTACAGCTTACTTAATTACAACTTACTTACTTAATTAATACTTACTTAATTACTTCTTACTTACTTACTACTTACTTACTACTTACTTAATTACTTCTTACTTACTTACTACTTACTTACTACTTACTTACTTACTACTTACCTTTTTACTTACTTACTACTTACTTACATACTTACTTTCTTACTTACTTACTTACTACTTACTTTCTTACTTACTTACTTACTACTCACTTACATACTTACTACTTACTTACTTACTTACTTACTTACTTACTTAAGCCGGAAAAGGGGCTTGCTCCGTCCGCTCCACGCATTGACCTGGTATTGCAGTACTTCCAGGATTGGTGCACCATTTTCTGATGTAAAAAAAAAAACAAATATTTACTGACTTACTTACTTTCTGACTTTTACAAACTTTTCCTTGCTTACTTACAACTTAATTAATTACAACTTACTTACTTACTACTTACTTACTTACTTAATTACAACTTACTTTCTTACTTACTTACTTACTTACTTACTACTTACTTTATTACTTACTTATTTACTACATACTTTCTTACTTACTTACTTACTTACTACTTACTTATTTACTTACTACGTATTTACTTACTTAGTACTTACTTACTTACTTACTTACGTACTACTTACTTTATTACTTACTTACTTACTTACTTACTTACTTACTTACTTACTTAAGCCGGAAAAGGGGCTTGCTCCGTCCGCTCTACGCATCGACCTGGTATAGCAGTACTTCCAGGGTTGGTGCACCATTTTCTGATGTAAAAAACAGACAAATATTTACTGACTTACTTACTTTCTGACTTTTAAAAAAATTACTTACTTCTTTACTTACTTTCTGACTTTTACAAACTTACTTACTTCTTTACTTACTTTCTGACTTTTAAAAACTTACTTACTTCTTTACTTACTTTCTGACTTTTACAAACTTACTTACTTCTTTACTTACTTTCTGACTTTTACAAACTTTTCCTTACTTACTACTTACTTACTTACTTACTTACTTAATTACAACTTACTACTTACTTACTTACTTACTTACTTACTACTATTTACTTTATTACTTACGTACTACTTACCTTTTTACTTACTTACTACTTACTTACATACTTACTTTCTTACTTACTTACTTACTACTTACTTTCTTACTTACTTACTTACTACTTACTTTATTACTTACTACTAACTTACTACTTATTTACTTACTTACTATTACTTATTTACTTACTTTATTACTTACTTACTTACTACTTACTTACATACTTACTATTATTTACTTACTTACTGCTTACTTACTTCTTACTACTTACTTTATTTACTTACTTACTTTACTTACTATTTACTTACTTTAATTTACTTCTTACTTTCTTACTTACTTACTTACTTATTTAATTACTACTTATTTATTACTTCTTACTTACAACTTACTTACTTACTTACTCCTTACCTTTTTACTTACTTACTTTTACTTACTTACTTTACTTACTACTTACTTACTTCTACTTACTTACTTACTTACTTACTAACTTACTTACTTACTTACTTACTTCTCTCCGACATGACAACTTTTCCATCAACCCACACTTTTCCCTAACCTATTGTTGCCACACTGTGCTCATCACGGTCAGCTGTTCTACAGCCATTGTTCAGCTGATCCACAGCCATTGTTCAGCTGTTCCACAGCCATTTTCCACTCAACCAAACGAACGTAATTACAACTTACTTACTTACTTAATTACTTAGTTACAACTTACTTAATTACAACTTACTTACTACTTACTTACTTAATTACTACTTACTTAATTACTTCTTACTTACTTACTTACTTACTCCTTACCTTTTTACTTACTTACTACTTACTTATTATTACTTGCATACTTACTACTTACTTACTTACTTACTTACTTCTCTCCGACATGACAACTTTTCCATCAACCCACACTTTTCCCTAGCCTATTGTCGCCACACTGTGCTCATCACGGTCAGCTATTCTACAGCCATTGTTCAGCTGTTCCACAGCCATTTTCCACTCAACCAAACGAAGGGGCTGGACTGTAAATGGTTCAACGTCAGAGTGTCCAGGGGGTTGGCCTTATTCTGTCATGTGACCTTCCATGTGCCCGGAAAGGCATGGCCTCGGCCTGTCCGTCTAGCGAAGGGAATAACAGGCTATCGCTTCTCGGCCTTTCGGCTAAGATCTCTTGTGTTCTCTGGTCTGGCCTTTGGTTTTGGACTGGGTTCACGTTGCGATCCTTGGTCTGGCTTGGGAAGGCGAATGGAAAAGAAAAAAAAAAAAAAAAAAAAAAAAAAAACTGTTCTTATCAGTTTATCTGATATGTCCTCTATATGAGGACTCTATATTAAACGGATTTTTAAAGCTGGGAGCCGGAAAAGGGGCTTGCTCCGTCCGCTCCACGCATCGGCCTAGTATTGCAGTACTTCCAGGATGAGTGCACCATTTTCTGATGTAAAAAACAGACAAATATTTACTGACTGACTTACTTTCTGACTTTTATAAACTTTTCCTTACTTAATTACAACTTACTTACTTACTTATTTACTTAATTACAACTTACTTAATTACAACTTACTTACTACTTACTTACTACTTACTTTATTACTTACTTACTTACTCCTTACCTTTTTTCTTACTTACTGCTTACTTACTGCTTACTTACTACTTACTTACTTACTTACTTACTACTTACTTTCTTAATTAATTACAACTTACTTACTACTTACTTACTTACTTAATTACAACTTATTTACTACTTACTTACTTACTTACTTACTACTTACTTTATTACTTACTTACTTACTTACTTACTTACTTGCTTAAGCCGGAAAAGGGGCTTGCTCCGTCCGCTCCATGCATCGACCTGGTATATCAGTACTTCCAGGATTGGTGCACCATTTTCTGATGTAAAAAACAAACAAATATTTACTGACTTACTTACTTTCTGACTTTTAAAAACTTACTTACTTCTTTACTTACTTTCTGACTTTTACAAACTTTTCCTTACTTACTACTTACTTACTTACTTACTTACTTAATTACAACTTACTACTTACTTACTTACTTACTTACTTACTACTTACTTTATTACTTACGTACTACTTACCTTTTTACTTACTTACTACTTACTTACATACTTACTTTCTTACTTACTTACTTACTACTTACTTTCTTACTTACTTACTTACTACTTACTTACTACTTACTTACTACTAACTTACATACTTATTTACTTACTTACTTACTTACTTACTTACTGCTTACTTTATTACTTACTTACTTACTACTTACTTACATACTTACTATGTACTTACTTACTTACTTACTGCTTACTTACTTACTTACTACTTACCTACTTACTTACTTTCTACTTACTTACTTACTTACTTACTTACTTACTTACTTACTTCTCTCCGACATGACAACTTTTCCATCAACCCACACTTTTCCCTAGCTTATTGTCGCCACACTGTGCTCATCACGGTCAGCTGTTCCACAGCCATTGTTCAGCTGATCCACAGCCATTTTCCACTCAACCAAACGAACGTAATTACAACTTACTTACTTACTTAATTACTTAATTACAAGTTACTTAATTACAACTTACTTACTTAATTACAACTTACTTACTACTTACTTACTTAATTAGTACTTACTTAATTACTTCTTACTTACTTACTTACTTACTTACTCCTTACCTTTTTGCTTACTTACTACTTACTTATTACTTACTTACATACTTACTACTTACTTCTCTCCGACATGACAACTTTTCCATCAACCCACACTTTTCCCTAGCCTATTGTCGCCACACTGTGCTCATCACGGTCAGCTGTTCTACAGCCATTGTTCAGCTGTTCCACAGCCATTTTCCACTCAACCAAATGAAGGGGCTGGACTTAATCTCATCGTTTGTTTTTTGGATTGATGTCACTGCAGGTGGGTACCCTCAATGTGAGGGGAATGGGGCAGCCCCTGAAAAGGGTAGCAGTATTTTTGTCTTTGAGTTCCTTTTCTTTTGATGTGGTATTCCTCCAGGAAGGGTTTTTCCTGAGGGGAAGGGTTTTTCACAAGGGTGGCGTAGCGGGCCATCAGTTTGGGGGGTAGGGGATGGGAGGGTGGATGGGGTGGGAATACTTTTTAACTCGTATGACTGGGCCATAGAGGCTGCAGCTTCAGTAGTGCCGGGGAGGGTGTTGTGCGTAGACGGCACGTTCAGGGGCTTAAGGTTCTGAGCCATAGCCGTCTACGCACCGTGCAGGGTCGGGCAGAGTCGCGGGTTCTTTCGCCTCTTAGAGCCGCTCCTCTCCACCAACAGGCTGCTGTTGGTGGGGGGGGGTTTAATGTGGATGTAGAGGCGGAAGGGGGAGGGGAGCTGGCCCAGGTCGTGGCTGGGGCAGGTCTGGTGGACGTGTACAGGAGCGTCGAGCCGCAGGCCTCGGGCCATACCTGGAGGAATTCCAGGGGTGACACCGCGCGGCTCGACTTCCTGTTTGTGGCGGAAGGGGCTCGGGTGCAGTCGTGCTCCTTGAGGCCCTTTTGGGGCTCCGACCACTGTATGGTGGTCGGGGGCATTGAGCTAGAGGTGGGACAGAGAGGAAGGGGTTTCTGGCGGTTGAATACGACCGTGTTGCAGGACCCCTCCTTCTGTAAAGTGTTTCGCCACCTCTACGCCGGGTGGAGGCGTCTAAGAGGCCTCTACACCACCCAGATCAAGTGGTGGGAGGACCTCAAGAGGCGGGTCGCCATCCTGTGCCACTGGTGGGGACAGGAGATGGCGAGGAGGAGGAGGGAAGGGGCCGAGACATGGTCCAGGGAGCTGTGTGAGGCCTGGAAAGCCGGCGATTATGGGGCCTTTGGCGGAGCGGCTGAGAAGGGAACCTGCTTTCCAGGGACTCCATATCCCTGGCGCAGGAGGAACGAGGGCCAAGGTGTCAGTGTACGCTGACGATGCGACTTTCTCAAGATCCTGGGTGTTGTCTTCTGGAGAGAGAACAGCGCCCAGAAGAACTGGGGCATTGCCCTGAGCAAATTGAAAGCCAGGGCCGAAAGCTGGTGCAAGAGGGACCTCTCCCTCACCGGAAGGGTGGTCGCGGCATGTTCGGACCTGCTCGCGGGCCTTAATCATCTGGCCTTGGTCTTCCCTGTCCCGTTCGTGACGGGGAGGCGCCTGGAGCGCGCCCTGTTCACGTTCATTTGGGGGGGAGGAGTGAGCAGGTCGCCCGCACAACGATGTGCACGGAGCGGGAGAAAGGGGGAAGGGGTGTGGCGTGTATCCCCCTTAAGACCATGGCGATGCATGTGGCCTTCCTGACCAAGCTGGTCAGGGGAACTGAGGGCCACATGGCATCACTGTTCGCAAGGTTCTGGATCGGCTTTGCGTTGCGGGCAGTGATCCCCTGGAAGGGGACCTCGCCGTGGTCTACTGACCGCCCGTGGCACTACCAGAAGGTGGCCGAGTTTATTCGCGGCCACCCCTGGTGTCTGGTGGATGGCCTGGTGCTGGACCACCGGAGTTTGTATAAGAAATGGAGGGACTGCTGGGCGGCACAAACGGGCCAGACCCACCCCCAAATGCCAGGGGTCGAGTGGGCAGCTATGCAGCCCACCTGGTTGGACGGGGCCAGCAAAGACCTGCACTGGCTGGGGGCTCTGAGACGTCTCCCTGTCAGGGAGCGCCTCTACCGGCACGGCATCAGCCCCACGCCCCTGTGTCCGATCGGATGCGGGGGCGAGGAGACGGTCGAGCACGCCCTGTGGTCGTGTCCCGTCGCTGCGCGATTCTGGAGGTGGGTCTCGGAGTGGTGGTCAGCCGAAGAGGGCGCGGACACAGATCGCGATCTCGTGCTGTACGGCAGGGGACTGAAGCGCATGGGACCGGAGACAGCCAACCCGTTGTGGCAAGCCGTCTCTGTGGCGAAGTGCGTTCTATGGGGCGCGAGGTGCGAATGCATCCGGAGCCAGACTCCGCGTGTCCGCCAGGTCGACCTGTTCCATGTGTTTTGGGCCAGGCTCGGGAAGGTGAGGCAGGTAGGGGGAGGAGGGGAAGGTTTCGTGAGGGCAGGAGTCGGGGGGGTAATGGGGGGTGGTTTTTCGGGGGTGACGGTGGTGGGGGCACCATGGTGGCCCCAGGCAGACAGAGAGGGACAGGGGTAGTGACAGGGTTCTGTTTATGGGTTTTGGTTTGGCTGGGGGTGGGCTGCTTTTTGGTTAGTTTTCCCTCAGCCTCCTTTTGTTTGTTTTTGTTTGTTTTTCTTTTGTTTCTGTTTGTTCCTGTTTGTTTCTTGCAGATTTTGTTGCTTTTGTTTTGGGATTCTCTTGGGAGGGGGGTTAAAAACATTGTTTTAATGATGTTTTGTTGTGGGGATATTGGGAATGTGTTGTGGGTTTATTGTTTATGGGTTACTGCCTTGGGCGGGTGGTCGTTTTTTTTTCCGAATTATGTAAATGATGAGGGTTGTTTTGGTCTGTGTGTCTTTTGGTTGGTGGTGGGTTTGTTGTTTGAGATGCTTTTGTTATGTTTTGGACGAATGATTTAATAAAAAAAAAAAAAAAAAAAAAAATCTGTTCTTATCAGTTTAATATCTGATATGTCCTCTATATGAGGACTCTATATTAAACGAATTTTTAGAGCTGGGAGCCGGAAAAGGGGCTTGCTCCGTCCGCTCCACGCATCGACCTGGTATTGCAGTACTTCCAGGATGGGTGCACCATTTTCTGATGTAAAAAAGAGAGAAAAATGTACTTTACTTACTACTTACTTACTTACTACTTACTTAATTACAACTTACTTAATTACAACTTAATTACTACTTACTTACTTACTTACTTAAGCCGGAAAAGGGGCTTGCTCCGTCCGCTGCATGCATCGACCTGGTATTGTAGTACTTCCAGGATTGGTGCACCATTTTCTGATGTAAAAAACAGACAAATATTTACTGACTTACTTACTTTCTGACTTTTACAAACTTTTCCTTACTTACTTAATTACAACTTACTTACTTAATTACTACTTACTTACTAACTTACTTAATTACAACTTACTTAATTACAACTTACTTATTACTTACTTACTTACTTAATTACAACTTACTTACTTAATTACTTCTTACTTACTTACTTACTACTTACTTTATTACTTACTACTTACCTTTTTACCTACTTACTTACTACTTACTTACATACTTACTACTTACTTACTTTCTACTTACTTACTACTTACTTTCTTACTTACTTACTTACTTACTTCTCTCCGACATGATAACTTTTCCATCAACCCACACTTTTCCCTAGCCTATTGTCGCCACACTGTGCTCATCACTGTCAGCTGTTCTACAGCCATTGTTCAGCTGTTCCACAGCCATTTTCCACTCAACCAAACGAAGGGACTGGACTTAATCTCATCCAACTGTAAATGGTTCAACGTCAGAGTGTCCAGGGGGTCGGCCTTATTCTGTCATGTGACCTTCCATGTGCCCGGAAAGGCATGGCCTCGGCCTGTCCGTCTAGCGAAGGGAATAACAGGCTATCGCTTCTCGGCCTTTTGGCTAAGATCAAGTGTAGTGTCTGTTCTTATCAGTTTAATATCTGATATGTCCTCTATATGAGAACTTTATATTAAACGGATTTTTAGAGCTGGGAGCCGGAAAAGGGGCTTGCTCCATCCGCTCCACGCATCGGCCTGGTATTGCAGTACTTCCAGGATGGGTGCACCATTTTCTGATGTAAAAAAGAGAGAAAAATTTACTTTACTTACTACTTACAAACCCTATTCCAAAAAAGTTGGGACACTGTACAAATTGTGAATAAAAGCAGAATGCAATGATGTGGAAGTTTCAAATTTCAATATTTTATTCAGAATACAACATAGATGACATAACAAATGTTTAAACTGAGAAAATGTATAATTTTAAGGGAAAAATAAGTTGATTTTAAATTTCATGGCATCAACACATCTCAAAAAAGTTGGGACAAGGCCATGTTTACCACTGTGTGGCATCCCCTCTTCTTTTTATAACAGTCTGCAAACGTCTGGGGACTGAGGAGACAAGTTGCTCAAGTTTAGGAATAGGAATGTTGTCCCATTCTTGTCTAATACAGGCTTCTAGTTGCTCAACTGCGTATGGTAGTGTGTGTGTGTATGTGTGTGTGTGTGTGTATGGTAGTGTGCGTGTATGGTAGTGTGTGTGTGTGTGTGTGTGTGTGTATGGTAGTGTGCGTGTATGGTAGTGTGTGTGTGTGTGTGTGTGTGTGTGTGTGTGTGTGCGTGTGTGTGTGTGTGTGTGTGTGTGTATGGTAGTGTGCGTGTATGGTAGTGTGCTTGTATGGTAGTGTGCATGTATGGTAGTGTGCGTGTATGGTAGTGTGTGTGTGTGTGTGTGTGTGTGTGTGCGTGTATGAGAGTACGTGTATATGAGTGTATGAGAGTGCTTATGTGAGTGTGTGTGTATAAGAGTGTGTGTGTGTGTGTGTGTGTGTGTGTGTGTGTGTGTGTATGAGACTCTGTGTGTGAATGATATTATAAATGTTTGAGAGTGCGTATGCGAGAGTGTGGATATATTAATAAAAGATAAATTAAAGGAGTCTTACCTTTGAATGAATTCCAGAGTACAGGTCGCTTCTTCTTGATACTGAAGGTTGAGTATATAGTAGACTGCAAATAGAGCAGCAAGTCCCGTCAAAAAGGTGGGTGTGATGCCTTCAGATATGACACGGCCCTCAAGGGTGATTATCCAGTGCCCAGTAGTGACTTGCTCTGTTCCACCTGAAACTTCAAGTAATTGCAACATTCATCTCAACTTGCATAAACTCAAAGGAAAATAGTAATGCAAAATGTCTATTATGTCTATAAATGAAATGTATACCAAGTAGAATCAGGCGAGGACTTGCAGGCTTTGAACTAAAACAGAATAAAGATAAGTATAAGATTAAGAATAAGTGTTAACACTAAACATATGATTAATCATAAATATGCATTGACAGTAATATGTAGAATGAAGACAATTGTGGTTAATGGCTGCTTTTGCATACCACCTGTATTAGTCTTTGTATCTCAGTTTCTAATTACAAACTAAGTGAACAAAATCGGTGTACAACACTATCTGCTTGCTCTTAAAAACATCTTTAAAATCACTGTGTTACGGGGGCAAGTGCCCCCGATGGACCACTAGGGGGCTTCAGCAGGGGTTTTGTTTATTTATCCATGTGTTCGTTCTAGCCACGCCTTTTCCTAATGTGTTCATGCCTGTCACCTGTTCCTAATGTGTGTGTAATTATGTTCCTTATTTATAGTGGCCGTCTGTCTCCCTTTCTTGGCCAGTCTTCGTCTTAGTGTATGTCCGTGTGCTTCTATGTCGTTTGATTTAATAAAACCCCTGTCCGTTGTCTAACTCCGCGTTGGGTCTGCTTCCTTTACACCGGCTGCATCATCATCTTCATCACCACCATAATCTGTAGCAGCGACCCGTGACAGAAAGACTGGCCTAAACCGTACAGACCCAACGCGGCGCGAGGTATGCGAGGCTTCCTTTTTTCCCCTGATCTCCCTAGCACGCCCCGTTTGGATTTTTTGTTCCCTCCGGCACATCTTTCCGCGTCTGTTTTCTCCATAGCGGAAAGATGTTTTTAACCTGCCTTTTTTTTTTCTTTTTGTGCCGGCACTCGCTCCGCTATTTTCCCTGTGAGGAATACGTCTCCGTTTCCGGTGGAGCGTATTGCCTCACTTCCGTCGGCGGAGTGGAGTACCGGCTACCCTCGCTTCAGTTTTTTGAGTTTTTCGTTTTTCCCGGAGTGGATTTTTTTTTTTTTTTTCCCTTTTTTCCCTATAGACCTGTTTTCCTGATCCGGTGAGGTCTCCTGCTTGGATTATTTTTTTGTTTTTCTTCGGTATGGGTGCATTGCTCCGCCTCTTTCCTGTGGGGGGCGTTTTTCTCTTCCTGTTTCCATACAGGACGCCGCCTCACTTCTGTCGGCGGAGGATGGCCCCGATGAGACCTGTTTCTTCTTCCTCTTCATCGCCGGGACTCGCTCCGCCTCATTCCTCATCGGCGGAGGAGATCGCCGGCCACACCTCCCTCCCTCCCTCCCTGTGGGGGCCTTCGGCCCAGCCGGGCTGAGATCGTCGCTCATCTCGACTACGCGTCAGGGGACGTCGTTCGGTGCTGCTGCTCGGCGGTGGACGTCGTTCGGTTCTGCTGCTCGGCGGTGACGTCGCTCGGCCCCCCTGTTCGGCGGTGGATGTCGCTCGACGCTTCTGCTCGGCTGTGGACGTCGTTTGGGACCCTCCGGCCTTACCGTCGTGCCCGTCTCTCCCCCCATTTGCCTCGCTTTGCTCCTCGCTCCTCCCACTCACCTCACCGGGTTCCTCGCTCCCGCCTCCTGCCTCGCCTTGCACCTCGCTCCCCCCACTTGCCTTGCCTTGCTCCTCGCTCCCCCCCCTTGTTGCCTCTCCGTGTTCTTCGCTCCTCTCTGGGTTTCCCTGGTCCGAAGGGTTTTCCGGACTAGGGGGAGGGGTTGGCGCGTCGGGAGCCGCGCCGTAGGGGGGGGGTACTGTTACGGGGGCAAGTGCCCCCGATGGACCACTAGGGGGCTTCAGCAGGGGTTTTGTTTATTTATCCATGTGTTCGTTCTAGCCACGCCTTTTCCTAATGTGTTCATGCCTGTCACCTGTTCCTAATGTGTGTGTAATTATGTTCCTTATTTATAGTGGC
>JAUCMX010000395.1:0-14581 GCA_033459395.1 Hemibagrus guttatus | reverse complement strand
TTTTCCACACTTTTCTAATTTAATTACAAATTGCTAGGAGTGAATGAGTAAATGTGTGTGTGCATGATGCACTGTAAAAGACTGGAATCACATCAAGAAATGAGCTGTCTCTAAATCATGCATTTATTAATAATTGTCACAGCTCGCCCGAGATCCGACAGCGAGAGGGAGCTGTCGCACGCGTTTTGAGCCACTTCCGGTTTCGGCGGGCTCAAATACGGGTGCGCACTTCCTGCTCGTCGCGAGATATTGTTTTCTTATGGAACATATTGAGCGTTATCTTCGTGATACTTCGGCTGGATTTTTGTGTATGACCTGGACTGGCTTTCGTTTCTTCTTTGGGACTTTCTCTGACGTTGTGTGGATTGGTTATTGAACTTTGCTTGCTTACTGGATTACTCTTTTGGATTACCCTTTCTGTGTTGACGATTGGATTTACCGCTTCCCCGTTGCTGACTCTCTGACTGTTTCCTCTTTCACGCTCTCTCTTTCGCCGGTTCCGCGAATGGATCTGGCCTCTTCCGGCGCCGGCGGCGCGCCGTTACAGAATATCTCGCCTCCTACGGATCCAGCGGAGCTGCGCGAAATCATTGTGCAGCAGGACTCGCTCATCCGCGCCTTTCAGGCTCAGCTGGAAGCGCTAACGGCCCAGCTGAGCAGCGCGACCGCTGCCACGGCGCGGGAATCGCCTATCGCTCGCGGTGAGTCACCCCGGTTAGCACTTCCGGATAAATTTGATGGCTCCGCCGATCGCTGTCATGGGTTTCTCCGCCAGTGTGGGGTGTTTTTCTCTCACCAACCGGGGATGTATAGCGAAGATGGGACTAAATGCGCGTTCTTGCTGTCCCTGCTTACGGGGAAAGCCCTCGAATGGGCTTCGGCGGTGTGGGACGCCGACCCTCTGATACGGGCTTCCTATTCTCACTTCGAGGAAGCTATCCGTGAGGTGTTTGAACATCCCGCGGGCGGCAAGGCCATATCGGTCCAGCTGATGGAGATCCGTCAGGGTTCAGAGTCCGCCGCCGATTATGCTATCCGGTTCCGTACCCTAGCGGCGCAGTCTGAGTGGAACGACGCGGCGCTCTGGGCCGTGTTCCGCGCCGGCTTGAACCCCGCCCTTCAGACGGAACTCACATGCCACGTGGAGGCCATGTCCCTTTCCCAGTTTGTGGCCACAGCGATTCGCCTGGACAACCTGCGGCGCCAACGCTGGACCGGGGCTCCCGACATGGCCTCCGCCCGTCCCCGCGTCAGAATGGACTGCCCGGGGCGGGGTGAGAGGGACCCAGAACCCATGCAGCTGGGGAGATCTAGGTTGGCAGAGGAGGAACGTCGACCCCGTGGACCCCCGAGGCGGTGCTACAACTGCGGGTCCACTGGCCATCTAAGTCCCCGCTGTCCAGAGAGAGCCGCTGATTCCCAGGTGGGTGACCGCTCACTATTAATGAGTCTCACCCTTCCTGTGTCTCTGCTGTTCGCTGACCATTGTGTCCATGTTCCAGCGTTAATTGACTCCGGGGCAGCCGTGAACCTTGTCGACGGGGCGTTGGTGGAGGAACTGGGCATCTCCACCTCCCCCTGTGTACCATCTTTGAGGATCACGGCCATTGACAGTCAGCCGATTGGCGAGGGCTACCTCCGACGCCAGACAGAGCCACTGGGTCTCCAGGTGGGCCTCTTCCATCACGAGAGGCTGACTTTCTACATAACCTCCTCCCCGGAGAACTCTGTCATTCTGGGGTTCCCGTGGCTGGTTCCCCTCAAAGGTTTGCCCACGGCCATGCAGATGGCGGACGCCATGTTCGCCCATGTGTTTAGGAACTTTGGGCTCCCAGAGGACATTGTGTCGGACCGAGGTCCGCAATTCACCTCTCGGGTGTGGAGAGCGCTGTGCGCGCGACTGGACATCGGGGTGAGCTTGAGCTCGAGCCACCATCCCCAATCTAATGGGCAGGCAGAACGCCTTAACCAGGAGATAGGCCGCTTCCTGCGGAGTTACTGCAGCAGGGAGCAACAAAGATGGAGCGAGTTCTTGCCCTGGGCCGAGTACGCCCAGAACTCCCTCACGCACTCCTCCACAGGCCTAACGCCTTTTCAGTGTGTGCTGGGGTACCAGCCCCCACTGTTCCCGTGGTCAGGGGAACCTTCCAGCGTCCTGGCTGTGGAGGAGTGGTACCGACGCAGTCAGGAGGTCTGGGAGCGAGCCCATGTGCGGCTGCAGAGGGCGGTGAGGAGGCAGAGGATCCAGGCCGACCGACATCGTCGCCCACACCCAGCCTACCAGGTCGGGCAGATGGTGTGGTCGTCCACCCGGAACCTCCGCCTCAGGCTGCCCTGCCGGAAGCTCAGCCCCAAGTTCATCGGCCCGTTCGAGATCATCCGTCAGGTGAATCTGGTGGCGTATCGACTCCGACTCCCGGCGTCATATCGCATCTGCCCCACCTTCCACGCGTCCCTTCTCAAGCCTGCGCACGCTTCCGCGGGAGAGTCGTTGGTCGGTGGGGACCCACTGCCGCCCCTGGACATCGAGGGGTCGCCGGCTTACCAGGTGCGGTCCCTGCTGGACTCCAGATGGCTGCGGTCACGCCTCCAATACCTCGTGGACTGGGAGGGATACGGCCCCGAGGAGCGATCGTGGGTGGACGCCTCGGACATCTTGGATCCTTCGCTGTGTGAGGACTTCCACCGCGACCACCCCACCAGGCCCGCCCCACGGCGCAGGGGGCGGCCGCGGCGCAGAACCCCCGGAGGTGTTCCTAGAGGGGGGGGCTCTGTCACAGCTCGCCCGAGATCCGACCGCGAGAGGGAGCTGTCGCCCGCATTTTGAGCCACTTCCGGTTTCGGCGGGCTCAAATACGGGTGCGCACTTCCTGCTCGTCGCGAGATATTGTTTTCTTATGGAACATATTGAGCGTTATCTTCGTGATACTTCGGCTGGATTTTTGTGTATGACCTGGACTGGCTTTCGTTTCTTCTTTGGGACTTTCTCTGACGTTGTGTGGATTGGTTATTGGACTTTGGATTACTCTTTTGGATTACCCTTTCTGTGTTGACGATTGTATTTACCGCTTCCCCGTTGCCGACTCTCTGACTGTTTCCTCTTTCACGCTCTCTCTTTCGCCGGTTCCGCGAATGGATCCGGCTTCTTCCGGCGCCGGCGGCGCGCCGTTACAATAATAATACATTTACTAATCAAATAAACTTCTTTTAAATTTTGAGAGAGAAAGAAAGAGTCCTTCAAAATGCATATGTACATTTTTCTAATTCACCAGTATACTTCAATATAACAAAACAGTGTCAAGGTTTTTGTACAGTGCAGCTGGATTTCCTGTCACTGTGGGCTGCAGAGCACAGTAGTATATAGCAGAGTCTGATACAGCAGCAGAGGAGATGATCAGATCCACTTGTTTATTTCCATGAACTTTAGGAGACATTCTTGTGGTGTTGGATTTTGGATCTCCATTTTGATAAATATAAAGCAGGAAGTCAGGTTTAGATTGTGGATATTGTCTGTACCACTGCAGGTAGTTGTTTCCTGAAACACTGAATTTGTATTTGCAGGACAGAGTAACTTCATCACCTTCATCTACAGCTTTATGAGTGAAAAGCGACTCTATTGAATCTGCCATGGAGTCACCTGTCATAGAGAAGAGAACATAATGTATTTAGCTTATACACAATCAGGCTTTCTAATGCCACACAATTAACTAATAAGTCTAAGTAATCTAATTAAACACAATTTCTGAATATACAAAAATCAATGTTAACTGTTTTCTAGCACAACAGAATTAATTAATAAAACTAATTAGTAACAAATTCTACACATCCTTTCTGAACTAACGAAAAGTCAGTGTTTACTCACCTAGTGAAATCCACAGACACATGAATATAACAGTGAGCATGATGACTGCTCTTAGCTGAATGAAAATATTCTTTCTTTACTCTGATATGTTAACATTATAAAGGTTCATGAAGCTCCGCCCACAGCAGCACATTATTGTGAGATTGTTGATTCTTACTGAAACATCCTCCCTTTTACATTCAGCCTCGTATGGAGAACCTGTCCAGAGCACATTTAAGCAAACGCTATGTTAGTGTTGTCTCCAAATTAAAGAATTGTTGTATGAACACCAGCAGGAAGCTTAATGTTAGAACCACTAAGAGGAAGAGAATAAGGTTTACATGAGAATAAGAAGGTAATTAATATTTTATACTAGACAATTAATGTTGAATTAATCCCTAAATTCTCAGCTTTAACAGTTAAATCTAAAAAAATAAAGCTTTCCTGTTCTTACAATAGCATCGGAAGAAGAGAAAGAAGAGTAAAGGCAGATTTACAGATAAGTTTCCAGTTTTCAGTGTTTCTGACACAGCAGGTGATTTTGTTTGTTAGAGAAATGACATTAGATGAGTATTTATTCTTATTACAGTTTAGTCTTAAGTGGACAGTTGTGTTGTTTAATCAGAATGCTATCTCTGAAATTAGCTTAGGCACTAAGAGTAACCAGGGCAGGGGTTAGGATATTATATCAGCAGTATGTATGATAGAAGAACAAGTATACTCTATGTCACAAAGGTTTTACTGTGAAAAGTAGCATCATCATCTCAGAGAATGTGAGCAGGTTTTGTGGTGCTCTAGTACTTGACCCACAATAAGATAAGTGACTGCACCATCTTGTGTTCACTGAAGAGAAAAACCTTAACACACTAATAAATAAAACCCTGCAAACAGGTCATACAGACGCACATATATACATACTCTGGATTAGTAATTATATATTAGACCTTATATTAAAATTGTAAACACCAGGTAGTTTGTGGTGGCTTTATAATGCAGTGTATAAGCCCTTCATTTGCAGTGTAATTACTCCAGTCAGAACAGAGAGGCTCATGAGTCCACTGGCATTGTGTTATTCTGCTATGAGGATTGAGCCGAGCCTTGTCTTTAGTGCACTTGTTATCAGTGAATATGGAATTGTACCATGAGAGTAGAAATCTTTCTTTATTATAACAATGACACAACAAAAAAAACAAGAAAACACTTTAAGCAGAAGGATTTTAACAATGTGATAGCACAGTGACACAGCAGGTAGTGTTGCTGCATCACAGCTTCAGGATCCCCAGTTTGATGCTGAGTTCAGGTTACTGTCAGTTTGTGTGCAGTTTTGCATCACCTCCATAAAACATGACAGTAGGAAATTTGCTAGGAGAAATCGCCCTTTGTGTGAATAAGTGTGTGAAAGGGTTTGTGTATAGAGCTCTGACATAAGGACTGACAGGGTGTTTTCCTATCTCATGTGTGGGACAGACTACATATCAACCATGACCCTGACCAGTAGAGAGAAAGAGAGAATCCATCAAAAGGGCATGTAAATGTCTCAAATCTACTTTCAATATAACAAAACTGTGTGAAGGTTTTTGTACAGTGCAGCTGGATTTCCTGTCACTGTGGGCTGCAGAGCACAGTAGTATAGAGCAGAGTCTGATACAGCAGCAGAGGAGATGATCAGATCCACTTTCTTACTTGTTTTATCTAGTTTTATGGACAATCGTGGATGAGGTGGTTGAGCCTCAGTGACATGTTCACTGCGCTCAAGAATTAGCAGCAAAAACTCAGGTCTTGATCCAGGTTTTTGTCGATATCAGTGGAGACTGTTAATTGATCCAGTATATGTGCAGGACAGTGAGATGTTGCTGCCTTCCGTTGAAAATACATTGGTTTGATCTGGTTTAATGCTATTGTCAGCAGCCTCTGCTATAAAAACATTACCACAATATTGTGATATTTTAATCAAAAATCACACATTTCACATAAAATATTGTGTCGTCACTTATTAGAAAAGAATAATATTTTGTATACAGTGTATTTAACTTACCAACATCAGCAAGAGTGAAAAACACCACGAAGAGGAACAACATTGTTTTCCTGAGTGTTTAGTTCAAACCTCTAGCTTTAGAAATGAATGCCAGTGTTACTATTTGATGTACATCTCCACCCTCTAGCTCCACCCACTTGTATTAATGCATATTCATGACAACTGTGCTGTTCTGTATACTGTATCTGTAAATCTCTGAAGAAATATTTTGCAATAATAATAAAATATAGTCCTAAGAAGCCATGGATTCACTCATAACATTTACTCAGTTCCATTTCCTCATTGTTCTGTGGAATTCTATCTAAGACAGTTTTACTGGATTAAATGTATGTTGCAGTGGTATTTATTGGTTTTGTGTGTAGAAATTTGCTTTGTTTGTTTTCCTTCCTCTGTGTGTCATGTGTTCAGCAGAAGGCAGCTTACTGTTAGAACCATTAAGTAAGAAAATAAGGTTTATTTGAGAATAAAGAAGAAATATTTATACAAACTTTAATTAAACCCTTAATGATAAGTCCTAACAAACACACAATGTTACAGGTAGTTAAATAGAAAAAATAAAATGTTCCTGTACTCAAGATAGCACCAGAAGTGAAAGAACAATAAAGGCAGAGTTTCAGATGAGTTCAGTGTTTCTGACACAGCAGGTGCTTTTGTTTGTCACAGAAATGACATTAGATGAGTATTTATTCTTATTACAGTTTAGTCTTAAGTGTCCAGATGTGTACAATTGTGTAGTATGAAAGGGTCAGTGATTAATTCTTGCAGTTTGTGCTCTGCCTCAGATAGCAAGGTTTCTAAGTCTGTAAGCAGCTTTACTGTTTTTACCACCATGTTTGTCTCTTTACTCAACCTTTATTCTGTAGGCAAACAACCCAGGCAAGATTATATAAAAATTAAAACATTTGCAAATAGTTTTGGTGAAATATGTTCATGGTTGTTAAAGTTGAGGTGTCAAAATACATTAGAAACAGAAAAAGCAGAATTCAGATTTCAGCCACAGCAACATCTGTCATGTTCTCCTAGAGAACTAAAGAATTAAATTCATTATTTTCCTCAACATTCTACAAACAATATGTCATAATGACAATGTAAAAGAAGTTTGTTTGAAATCTTTGCAAATTTTTTAAAAAAATAAAAAAATAAAATCACATGTACATGAGTATTCCCAGCCTTTGCTCAATACTCTGTTGAAGCACCCCTTTGGAACCAATTACAGCCTCAGATCTTTTTGAGTATGATGGTACAGGCTTGGCACACCTATTTTTAGGCAGTTTCTCCCATTCTTCTCTGCAGGACCTCTCAAGCTCCATCAGGTTGGATGGGGAGTGTCAGTGCACAGCCATTTTCAGATCTCTCCAGACATGTTCAAGTCTGGTCTCTGGCTGGGTCACTCAAGGACATTCATAGAGTTGTCCTTTAGCCACTCCTTTTTTATCTTGGCTGTGTGCTTAGGGTCATTGTACTATTGGAAGAGGAACCGTCGCCCAGTCTGAGGTCTAGAGCACTCTGGAACAGGTTTTCATCAAGGATGTCTCTGTACATTGCTGAATTCATCTTTACCTCCATCTTGACTAGTCCCCCAGTTCCTGCCACTGAAAAACATCCCCACAGCATGATGCTGCCACCACCAGACATGACGCTTGCCATTCTGGTTCCCCCTTGTCTGGGGGAAGAAGCTGTTACAGAGGCTGCCAGTGATGATCCAGATGTTCTGAAACCTTCTGTCAGATAGCAGAAGGGTGGAGGTTATATCCATAAAGTTGGTGGCTTTATAAAATAATGTTTTTTGTAAGGATCTTCATTAAAGGTCAGAGAGACCTTGATGTTTCCAGTTGTTTTTACAATCTGCTGTAGGTTCTTGTGCTTTGAGACTCAGTTTCACATAGTAAACAGTGGAACAGCTGTTCAGGATGCTAGCAATATATTTTCCTGAATGTAGTGATGAGGATGAGAGGGAACTGTGTGTTCTGTCTCTGCAGGAAATTGAGACTCTTATGAGATTTTCTAGCTCAGAAAAGATCCTCTGTGATGTGCATCTAAGACTGCCTCCATGATCAGACCAGCAGATGAGCACAGACTGATCACTGAGGATCAATAGTTATAGATTTGTCTCTAAATGAACATACTGTCTCCTAATAATACAACATGTGTCAAAATTATAAACTCTGTATGAATCACAATAGAGAATAATATAGCATGTACATTCAAAATCATCAGCAGAGCTGCTTTCAGTATAACAAAACTGTGTGAAAGTTTTTGTACAGTGCAGCTGGATTTCCTGTCACTGTGGGCTGCAGAGCACAGTAGTATAGAGCAGAGTCTGATACAGCAGCAGAGGAGATAATCAGATCCACTTGTTTATCATCAGCTTTAGCAGATATTCTTGGGTCAGTGTTGGAAATTGCAGTTCCACTTTGAACAATATAAAGAAGGAACTCAGGTTTAGATTTTGAATATTGTCTGTGCCAGGACAGGTAGTCTGATGCACCACTTTTTTTGTATTTGCAGGACAGAGTAACATCATCACCTTCATCTACAGCTTTATGAGTGAAAAGTGGCTCTATTGAATCTGCCATGGAGTCATCTGTCATAGAGAAGAGAACATAATGTTTTTAACCTTTAAATAATCAACAGGAAATACTTAAGTCAGACCCACACTCTGCATTTTCACACTGCATCACCACACAGACTAATATTTAATATAATATAGTTAATATTTCTGCAGTAACAAAAAGTCAATGTTAACTCACCTAGTGAAAGGCACAGATACATGAATATAACAGTGAACATGATGACTGGTCTTAGCTCAGTGAAAATAGTCGAGATCTTTCTGTAATCTAATATGTTAACACCATAAAGCTTCAAAATTGCTCCACCCCACAGCATCACATGACAGTGTCACCAATGTTGTTGTCAGATTGTTGATTCTTACTGAAACATCCTGGCTTTACATTCAGCCTCATATGGGGAACCTGTCCAGAGCACATTTAAGCAAACACATACTGAAAGCAGGGAATTAATGTATGTATGTAAAAATGATCAGTTTAATCTAGTAAAAATAGACATTAGATGAGTATTTATTCTTATGACAGTTTAGTCTTAAGTGGACAGTTGTGTTGTTTAATCAGAATGCTATCTCTGAAATTAGCTTAGGCACTAAGAGTAACCAGGGCAGGGGTTAGGATATTATATCAGCAGTATGTATGATAGAAGAACAAGTATACTCTATGTCACAAAGGTTTTACTGTGAAAAGTAGCATCATCATCTCAGAGAATGTGAGCAGGTTGTGTGGTGCTCTAGTACTTGACCCACAATAAGATAAGTGACTCCGCCATCTTGTGTTCACTGAAGAGAAAAACCTTAATACACTAATAAATAAAACCCTGCAAACAGATCATACAGCCACACATATATACATACTCTGGATTAGTAATAATATTTTAGACCTTACATTTAAATTGTATTTACAACACCAGGTAGTTTGTGGTGTCTTTATAACACTGATGCATTTTTCAACCAATACTGCTGCTTTTGTCATTGTGTTAGTTTCTGTATTTTCTTTACATTATTGTAAAGCAGAAAAAGAAATAAGAAGGAAAAACTAAAAGGAAACAGATGTTGAAATCAGTTTAAAAACTCAACAACTAAACTGAACAGGCCATTGGGTAATATTTTTTGTTCACATGATGTTAGAAGGATGTACTACTACTACTACTAGCTCGACAGTTAAAGACCTGGGCGTAATATTAGACAGCAACTTGTCTTTTGAAAATCTTTTTCCACATTAGAAATATTGCCAAGCTGAGAAACTTTTTATCTGTATCTGATGCAGAAAAGCTAGTTCATGCATTCATGACCTCCAGACTGGGCTATTGTAATGCATTACTAGGTGGTTGTCCTGCACATTTAATAAACAAGCTACAGTTAGTCCAGAATGCAGCTACCAGAGTTCTTACTAGGTCAAGAAAATATGATCATATAACCCCAATATTATCATCCCTGCACTGGCTACCAGTTAAGTTTAGAATTGATTATAAACTATCACTACTTACGTACAAGGCTCTAAATGGTTTAGCTCCCACGTATCTAGCCAGTCTTCTAACACGTCACAATCCACCATGCTCCATAAGATCTCAAAATTCTGGTAGTTCTCAGAATATCAAAGTCTACAAAAGGGGGTAGAGAGTTTTCGTATTTAGATCCTAAAAGTTGGAATAGCCTTCCTGACAGAGTTCGGGGCTCAGGCACCAAGTCTCCCACTTCAAACGTAGACTAAAAACATATCTTTTTAGCCAGGCATACATTTAATACATCTCATAACCTTGTGCTCCAGTACATCAGAATCAGAATCAGAAAAGTTTTTATTGCCAGGTACAGCAAAGGTTTCGCGGAGAGCACTTTACAGTACTAGGAATTTGTCTTGGTGTCAGGTGCAAACATATACACAGATAAAATTTTAAAATAATAAAATAAACTATAATAAATTAAATAAAACTGTTAGCAGCAAGTGACTTACGAGTTGCAATTTACAATGTAAAAGTTTAAGTGAAATTGAAGGAGACTGTCCAAACATATATACAGATAAAGTATGTACACAATCGAGAATGATAATAAATATGTACACAGAAGTTTGAATGTGTGTGAAAAGAGGAGCAATTTAGAATGTAAAGGTGAGTGAAAGTGACTGTCCAAATATGTATATCCTGTATGTACAATCAAGAATGAAATAAATATTGTATAAAGAAGTTTGAGTTTGCAGAAGATGTAGTGCAATTTAGAATCTGAATCTGTTGGTAAGTTCTTGAGGGGGGGGGTCATCTGGGGGTAAGTGGGGCACTGTTCAGCAGGCTGACTGCAGTGGGGAAGAAACTGTTCTTGTGGCGTGAGGTCCTGGTCCTGATGGACCGGAGCTTCTTTCCAGAGGGGAGGGACCGAAAGAGTTCATTTCAGGGATGAGAGGGTTCGGCTGCGATCTTGGCTGCACGTCTATGGATCCTGGAGACGTACAGCTCTTGGAGAGATGGGAGACTGCAGCCAATCACCTTCACAGCAGAGTGGATAACACGCTGTAGTTTGGCCTTGTCCCTGGCTGTAGCTGCAGCAAACCAGACCATGATGGAGGATGTGAGGATAGATTCAATGATGGCAGTGTAAAGTTAACCAACATCTTCACAGGGAGGAGAAACTTCTTCAGCTGCCGCAGGAAATATATCCTTTTCTGAGCCTTCTTGGTGAGAGACCTGATGTTCTGCTCCCACTTAAGCTCCTTGATGATGGTGGTGCCTAGGAAACGGAAGGACTCAACAGATTTCACCGGAGAGTCACAGAGGATGACAGGGGGGAGGGGGGCTGGGTCATTGCTGAAGTCCACTATCATCTCCACTGTCTTTATAGAGTTGAGCTCCAGGTTGTTCATGCTGCACCATGACACCAGATCTCACCCCTCGTCCCCATCAGAGATGATCTGATTAAATGCACATTATCATCTAGTGCCTGCTAATATTATGAACCGCAGCTATGCTCCTGTAACTCCTTGGAAAAATAACCAAGAACTCTAACTTTCTTTTAGGTTTGTCCCACCCGGTCCATTCCGTGTAAGACCAGGGCTCATCAAGGATTTGAACCCAGGACCTCTCGCACCCTACGCGAGAATCATAGCCCTAGACCAATGAGCCAGGTTTTCCTTATTGGACTTGCTGTGCTCTGATGGATGTTCAGTGTACTCTGCAACTGTTCTGCCTTCCTGTTCATATGGACTGGGGTCCGAGCAAAAGGAACTCGGTTAAACAAAATCAAGTTAACAATAAAGAGAGGGCTCCTGTGGGATTAGAACCTTTTTGGAACCCTCAGGAACCCAGCAGCCAAGTGTGAACCAAGTAAGCAGTTCTTGGCACTAGGCCAAATACATCATGAATCTCAGATGACATGATGAGCAAAGGCCAAGTCTTGTGAAACAACGAGTTAATGAGAAAGGAAGGGCTCATCCAGGATTTGGACCTCTCACATCCAAAGTGAGCATCATCACTTGTTAGGGATGTTGTGCACTGATGCAGTTTCACTGTACCCTGCAAACTCATTCATTAATTTTAGAATTTCCTAATTACCTCAATGCTGATCTGAGCGAATGGTCTTTGATAGTATATATAGTTCAGTGACTTTTTGCACTTCTAATTTAATTACATATTGCTTCTAGGAGTGTGTGAAGGTGTGATTTTTCTAATTCATCAGCAGAACTGCCTTGAGTATAACAAAACTGTGCCACAGTTCTTGTACAGTGCAGCTGGATTTCCTGTCACTGTGGGCTGCAGAGCACAGTAGTATAGCCCTGTATAACCTTGAGGTGGGGTTGATCTTGTCGATCAATGTGTGGCAATGTATCCCCACTATTGTAAATGCCTGGCACCTTTATTTGATGTCTGGATTGGAAAATATTAATCTCCTCCCCTTCAAAACTTCTGTAGTACATGCATTTATAAATGCTGGCTCCCTCTAGCAAAGCAAAAGAGGAAGACCCAGTGGGACCCAGGAAATCACTAGCCCCAACTCAACTGAGTGAAAAATTCAAATAGATGTCACGATGGTGCATGCACACAAAAGACCAAATACATCTGCCTGCAGTGCTGTGTGCTACTGTGCCCTGGATGCTTTGACAACTTTCATACAGCCTAGTTTTCAGCATATTACTGACATTTATTCCAAAAGAAGTGTTCAGAGATGCAGAGACTAATATGTTAGTTGTGAAGCTCTTGTTGCTAGTATAATGGCATGGTAAATACCAGTCCTGCATCCTTAAAGAACTATGGAGACAATAATCACAATAATCTTTTTGTTGGAGATGTATTGAAACATAGACTAGGCTTAGGTGTAAGCTTCACAGTTGTGGGTGTCATTTGCTTTTTTATGCAGGCCTAAACAATAGGCTTATACAACGTTAAAATGTGTGAAAACATGTTAAAATGTTTTTCAAAGCATAAAATGAAATAATTGCTCATGGATTTACCATAAAACACAATTAAATTAATTTTTACATGAATACGTACATGAGTTCATGCTGTTTTATGTTGAGTGCAGCGAATTGTAGTCCAGCGAATTGGACATTTCTGTAAATTTCTGAAAAAATCATATTTTTGAAAAAAAAAAAAAATAATCTGTTTTTTTTTCATGCCCTAAGAAGAATACAAACATGTTAGAAAAAAGTCTTGACTCAGGCTTTCATAATTCATGCATCAGAATCAATAGTTCCTCTACCGTCAGACTCAAAGTAAGAGGTGTGTTCATTCAGTACGTCTGACCAATGATATCCTTCACTGTCCACATTATGCTTTTTAATCCATAAGACTGTTGTAGTTAAGGTTAACGCTTCATTAGTTTGGAATTAGTACATGCCTTAACTCATCATTAGTTTATATTTAAGTAAGTATTAATTCAGGTATTAGTGCATGATTAATCATGTGCTGTTGTTAACATTTTAAATCTATAAAATTTGTGTACAAGTGTTAAGTAGTATTCTTTGCCACCGTAGCCTCTGGCTTGTTCATAAATATAACTTTTAATTTTAAACTTTGTCATTTTTATTTTGAATTTTTATATTCCTCTAGAGCCACTTTAAGACAATGTATATTGTTAAAAACACTACACAAATAAAACTGAATTGAGTTGAATTAATATTTTAATTCTGTACTTCTTTCAGCTGCATGTGTTAGCAGAAATGTTTGTGTCTGTGGTTAACTGATAACAGGTTGGTAAATGGATTGTTTTTGCTGTGGTTTTAGAGTCTTCGTATGTGCCATTGTTATGTTTTTGTAAAGTCTTTCACTGACTCTGTATCACTGTGCTGCTACTCTAAGAGCACAGTGATAGAGTGCAGAATCTGAGAGCTTTAGGTCTCTGATAGTAAGTTCAGTAGAGTCTGAGGATGCTTCTCCTCTAAACGACGATCATCAGGAGTGCTATCATAACCTGCATTTGACCTTGCGCCTTTACGCCTTTGGTGCATGTAGATTCTTCTCTTGGTCACACATGTGATAGAATCTGTCTTGAATGCTTTCAGATTGATTGCTGACATTCACTGCAAACCCTTCAGATTCTTCCCAGAAGGACCTGGAAAGCAACAAACCACAATGTTCTGCGCAGGCCAGAAATTCAAGACAGTTTAGAAGTGCTTGAACCTTGTTGATGCTACTAACTTTTAGAGACCCTGGACTTGAACTATTAGATTGTTGTTGCTTATGAAAGGCTGACTCAACATTTACACTGTCAGTTGATTAAGTCATGCGGACCTGCAGGAAACACTGCAGGACTTTGGAAGCAACACCCACCCCCACCAATATTTTGGGAACTTGCTAATTCCACATTTTGGAGACCTTGACTTAGAATAGCAGCAGCTTGGAACATATGACAGAAAGTTCCATTACATATGAAATTCAAGAAAGCTCAGATGTTCTTGAATCTTGTTGATGCCACTACATTTTGGAGACATTGGACTTGAATTAGCAGAGAGTCATTGCCTTTGACAGGCTGGCTCAACAGTCAGATGATTTAGTCATGAGGACCTGCAGGGAAACAGTGTTTCTTAAACTAAAGGGTAATTGACATCTAACTATAATTGACCCAGATGGGACTCGAACCCACAATCCTCAGCTCCGAAGGTTGATGCCTTATCCATTAGGCCACTAGGCCTGTACCCAGACCTTTTGTGGTCCGT
>JAUCMX010000394.1:0-14591 GCA_033459395.1 Hemibagrus guttatus | reverse complement strand
TATTTAATTATATGCAAAATATGGCTTCTCCATATGCATGTACTGTTAGAAATATTGTCTTTTTTAACCAAAATAATGAATTTTACTGTGTTGATGTTACTGTATTTTTAATCTGTTTTATTCTTTGTCCTTTGTTCTAATTAACTTTATTCATGATTGGTCCAGTAATTATTTACTAAATAAATTATTATGTGCGAAGGTGCTTGAGGTGATGTGCTAAGGTGCTTCAGTATGGAAAAATCATGGAAAAATAAAATGTTTTCCTCATTACTGAAAAGTGTGAAATACTTTTGAAATGAGCGGCCAGTCACTGGTGTATAAAATAGAATTCTATTTAAACATTAAAAAAAAAGATACAGCACAAAATACTCACCATAGCAATATACATAAGCTAAATTATTATAACATAGTAACAAAGTATATAAATCTATAAACAACAAAATACTATCAGTATTTATATATATATATATATATATATATATATATATATATATATATATATATATATATATGTATATATATATATATATATATGTATATATATATATATATATATATATATATATATATATATATATATATATATATATATATATATATACAGTGGGGCAAAAAGTATTTAGTCAGCCACCAATTGTGCAAGTTCTCCCACTTAAAAAGATGAGAGAGGCCTGTAATTTTCATCATAGGTACACTTCAACTATGAGAGACAGAATGAGAAAAAAAAAATCCAGAAAATCACATTGTCTGATTTTTAAAGAATTTATTTGCAAGTTATGGTGGAAAATAAGTATTTGGTCAATAACAAAAGTTCATCTCAATACTTTGTTATATACCCTTTGTTGGCAATGACAGAGGTCAAACGTTTTCTGTAAGTCGCCACAAGGTTTTTACACACTGTTGCTGGTAGTTTGGCCCATTCCTCCATGCAGATCTCCTCTAGAGCAGTGATGTTTTGGGGCTGTCGCTGGGCAACACGGATTTTCAACTCCCTCCAAAGATTTTCTATGGGGTTGAGATCTGGAGACTGGCTAGGCCACTCCAGGACCTTGAAATGCTTGTTACGAAGCCACTCCTTCGTTGCCCGGGCGGTGTGTTTGGGATCATTGTCATGCTGAAAGACCCAGCCACGTTTCATCTTCAATGCCCTTGCTGATGGAAGGAGGTTTTTACTCAAAATCTCACGATACATGGCCCCATTCATTCCTTCCTTTACACGGATCAGTCGTCCTGGTCCCTTTGCAGAAAAACAGCCCCAAAGCATGATGTTTCCACCCCCATGCTTCACAGTAGGTATGGTGTTCTTTGGATGCAACTCAGCATTCTTTCTCCTCCAAACACGACAAGTTGAGTTTTTACCAAAAAGTTCTATTTTGGTTTCATCTGACCATATGACATTCTCCCAATCCTCTTCTGGATCATCCAAATGCTCTCTAGCAAACTTCAGACGGGCCCGGACATGTACTGGCTTAAGCAGGGGGACACGTCTGGCACTGCAGGATTTGAGTCCCTGGCGGCGTAGTGTGTTACTGATGGTAGCCTTTGTTACTTTGGTCCCAGCTCTCTGCAGGTCATTCACTAGGTCCCCCCGTGTGGTTCTGGGATTTTTGCTCACTGTTCTTGTGATCATTTTGACCCCACGGGGTGAGATCTTGCGTGGAGCCCCAGATCGAGGGAAATTATCAGTGGTCTTGTATGTCTTCCATTTTCTAATAATTGCTCCCACAGTTGATTTCTTCACACCAAGCTGCTTACCTATTGCAGATTCAGTCTTCCCAGCCTGGTGCAGGTCTACAATTTTGTTTCTGGTGTCCTTTGACAGCTCTTTGGTCTTGGCCATAGTGGAGTTTGGAGTCTGACTGTTTGAGGTTATGGACAGGTGTCTTTTATACTGATAACGAGTTTAAATAGGTGCCATTAATACAGGTAACCAGTGGAGGACAGAGGACCCTCTTAAAGAAGAAGTTACAGGTCTGTGAGAGCCAGAAATCTTGCTTTTTTGTAGGTGACCAAATACTTATTTTCCACCATAATTTGCAAATAAATTCTTTAAAAATCAGACAATGTGATTTTCTGGATTTTTTTTTCTCATTCTGTCTCTCATAGTTGAAGTGTACCTATGATGAAAATTACAGGCCTCTCTCATCTTTTTAAGTGGGAGAACTTGCACAATTGGTGGCTGACTAAATACTTTTTTGCCCCACTGTATATATATATATATATATATATATATATATATATATATATATATATATATATATATATATATATATATATATATATATATATATATAAATGTTAAGGAACGCCTAAATATGCAATAACATCAATGTAAAAAAAAACAAGATATTATATAAAAAAACTAAATAAATACACCAGATAACAATAAATACAAGTGATTTATAAAACAGCAATATATTAAAGCACACAACTATAAACAAATCTATATATAAATAAAAAATATATTAATTAAACATAAAATATTTACATACGTGCAACATATCTACATTTACATCTGCATCTACATCTATATATACATCTACCTGGCAAGGAACAGGTCTGTTGCCAGTTTCAGAGGGCCACACACCTGTGCTGGCAAACTTGGCCATATTAAAGCTTCAGTGGAACTGAGTAATAATTACAATAAGAATTATACCATGATATACCATAATATTTAAATAAATGAACGACATGCAAAGATGTATAATGTCCACCAAATTTTGTTGGTGTAATTGTACATTATGTATACCAAATATTGTATACTGTACTTATTATAATGCAAATCAATTGATTAAGATTGAACAAAAGTTAACAGCTAAACAAATACGTGATATAACTTGCCCGCTGATAAAAACAAATATCGACTTAAACAAATCCTTTGAAATTAACCAAAACAGGTACTTAAATATGAAATAAAGCAGGTCCAAAAACCATTGAAGTAAAGATAAATCAAAGAACACAATAAGATATAATGTTCCAAAACATACTAAAATAAAAGTTAATCAAAGTTATCTGATGAAACATCTTTTACCTGCAGTAATTCGCTGCCTTGCCGCTGTGAATACACTGTAAATATGTGAATACACTTGACTTAAGATGTGATTTGCCCGTTTGTGTGAGGGTCCATCGTTTTGAACAAACGCGATTGGTGGAGAAAGATGGAAACACGACAGATTCGATTGGCTCGCTATGGGCGCGGCCATCTTTGTCTGTCCATCTTTTCAGTGCAGGGATTGGAGAAGAAAGATGGAGAAAGATGGAACGGGCTGCAGGGATTGGGGGAGAAAGATGTAAGGGGCAATGTGATTTGCCAAGAAAGATGTACAGGATGAGCTGTGATTGGCCGGCTGAACCAGGCCACTGGCCAATAGGCACGTTGGGGAAGCGAGGTCTTACCTACTTATGCTTTTCAAGGTGCTTGACAAAGGACAAGCAGTCTCCAGCCATGGTCAGGCCTCCCATTAGACGGTGATGCAGAAAAGCCGATGCTATATCCTGGATTCAAACCGGGGTTGCTGCAGCTACAACGCAGAGTACTAACCACTATATGATCACAGCAGTCCGTATATCGGCAGGAACAAACAGCTGCTATATGTAGTGGCGTGCACCAGTACACATGGCTCTGGCCTGATGTACTGACAAAAGTTGGCTTTTTATCTAGATACGATTGCATTAGCAGTAGTCTTTGCTAATGCTATGTCGAGAGGCGATCTAACTCATACGCAAACTATACCTTCTGTGCTTGTCTTAATTAATAGTAAGAAAAAAGCATACAACTGCCAGAGAAAGCTTACAGGTTTACATTATTGTGAGCTAAAAGGCAAACTTAAAAGAGAGAAGCTCCTACTACTACTCAGGTCCTGTGACAGTCTCAGTGTTGTGTACCATAACATTTTCATCCTTGGGCTTTATTCTTTTTATCTTTTATTTTCAATACATTACTTCTGTTCTACTGAGGAGATGACAATAAATGCAGCAGATCATTATATTCTCTTAGTGTGGAATAACTGAGGTATGTCCCCTATCTACATTAGATATACTAAATAGTACACAAATGGTGTGATGCTTCACTGCAGTGTACACATCCTATCTAGTGTATATTGTGTTTAACAAATATCTAAATTTCATCTGAATGTAGATTCGTCTTGTAGATTAAACTGCACTGATAAGAAGCACACATTACAACCAATATTACAAAATACTGTTTCACAGTCAGCATAGAAGGAAATCCCCAATTCTTACATGTAACAGAAATTATTCTTTTTTAATACACAGAAAATCCCAGAAAAATGTTTAATGCCACAGACTGCAAACACTGAAGATGACAATGTGGATGAAGACTTTGACCTAGTGACCAGGTGCTATATAGCTGTGTTTCTGTGTCAAATCATGAAAGTGCTCAAATCATGAAATGAAGGTTATTTTCAGAGCTGAGGTAAGAGCATATAGTGAGGAATTAATACCAGTATAGAGCACACTGATATTTATTGTTTGTCAGTAAGCTGTATGGGAGTTTCATGTGAAAGCCATATTGATTAATTAAGAACTGGACATTAAAATTCATTTTAAGGTTATTGAATTTTGTGTTACATCTACATGAGAAATCATATATTTGTATTACATCAGGAGAAGAAAGAGCATGAATCTTACCAGAAACAATTCAATAATAATTTTACTGATTTAATACTTTTTTCATTTTTTCATTGCATTTTCATTGATTGTTCAATCAATATGCATTGCCAACATAGGTAAGAAGATTATTGTAGACATTTGCAGCCAAATAAATATCAAAGTCTAGGAACTAAAAAAGAAAAGTGTATTTGAATGAAACAGATAAACAGCTCCACCTCCTGAGGAAAGCAAAATCAAGCTTGACTTTTTGTACAGTGTGTTTGAGTTTTGTGTCACTGTGGGCTGCATGGCGCAGTAGTACAGTGCAGAGTCTGATACTGCAGCAGGAAAGATCTCCAGATCAATTTTCTTGTCCTTTTTATGAACTTTGATGGATATTCGTGGATCATGTTGCTTAGCTTTGGTTACATCATTTGTAGACACAATAATCAGCAGCAAAAACTCTGGTTCTGACTGAGGTTTTTGTCGATACCAGTGGAGATAATCAGGAGATTGATCATATGTGCTGGTCAGTGTGATGATGCTGCCTTCACTTGAAGATATGATGGTTTGGTCTGGTGTAATGCTGCTGTCAACAGCACCTGCTATAAAACATTGCAACAACATAAACATTTCTATTTTTATTGCTTAAAAAAATACAGCTATTGATTCATCATGTTTAGGTAACAGTACAAATCTCCAGCATTCAACTAAAGTTTGTGTATAATATAAATGACTTACCAATGCTTTTAACAACTATGAAAATAAAGAAGATTAACATGACTGTTGTGTCTTTCATGCAGTAGGTATAAATGTCAGTGTCTATGTGAAACTGTCTGAACTGTAGCTCACCACATCTAGCTCCACCCACTTTTTCATAGGCATAGTCATGTAAATTCTAGCCTCAGTTCCTCATCTTAAATCATGTTAATTCTGACCGCATTATTTTGAAATGACAAAAGTGGAGGGCATCCAGTGTAAAACCTGTTCAAATCAAAACATGCAGACCAAATGATCCACTGTGGTGAACAGGGAGCTGCCAAAAGAACAACAGCAACATCTTAAATCAAATAATTCAAAGAAATATTGAATGTTAATAATAGAGTACTTGATGTGTGTAATTCTATGTTTTGTTGAGTTTTATGATAACATTAAACAATTCACTTGTATAAGAACCTTCTGTGGTTCATGTGATATTAGCAGTGTTATAATTCAAGTCATTTCAATCTTATTTGTACAGCGCTTTTAACAATGAACATTGTCTCAAAGCACATTTACAGGACTATAAAAATTCAGAATAAAAAAAGTTTAACATTTAAATTTGTATTTATTACTAATGAGCAAGCTAGAGGGACAGTTGCAAGAAAATACTCACAGAGACAATATGAGGAGGAAACATTGAGACAAACCAGACTTAAATGGGAACCCATTGTCATCTGGGTGACACCAGAGAGTGTAATCATAAATAATTTACTTTCTTCAACTGTATATAGTCAAGTGGAATTGTGTAACCATAAAGTATGAGCATCAGAGTAATTTCTGAATTTATTATAGATTTTACATAAATTCTATTCTGCCAAACAGCAAATGTTCAAAACCAACCGTGGCAACAACCTGGACTTAAACACTGAGACTGGGTCTAAGTCCCGAACACTAATGGAAAGGCGATCCCATAACTGCAAGCTTTGTAATAAAAAGATCTGCTCCCTGTTCTAACCTTTATTACTTGAGGTACAAATAAATTTTCTGCACCTTCTGATCCAAGAGGTGTGGCAGACCATAAAAGATCACTCAAAAGTTCACTCAGGTACTGTGGCACAAGAACATTCAGTGCTTTATCGGTCATTAGTAGTATTTTATAATCAGTGTGAAATTTGACTGAGATTCACAGCAGCGTGAACAAAATAGGAGTGATCTGTCCATATCTTTTAGTTCTAGTTAGAACTCTAGCTGTTGCAGTCTGGACTAACTGGAACCTGCTTATGCACCTACAGGAAAATTCAGACAGCAAGGCATTGCAATAATTCAACCCAGAGGAAACAAAAGCATTAACTAGTTTTTCTGCATCATGAACTGACATATTTCTTATCCTAGAAATATTTCTGAGAGGAAAGAAGGCTACCCTAGTGATATTAATTATATGAGCTTCACATGAAAGACTGAAGTCAATAATTGCACCAAGGTTTGTTGTTTATGAATAATTGTACAAGGAAGTAGCATACATTAGAAGAAAAGCAGTGGGCCTAAAACGGAACCTTGTGGAACACTAAACATAACTTTAGTATGTATGAAGTTGCTTTCGGCTGCTCCCTGTTCGGGGTCGCCACAGCGGACCGACTGGTCCACACAACAACTTGGCAAAGATGTTTCTTTAAACAGATAATACCAGTTGCTACTGAACCCCTTCTAAAATTAATATTTTTTCCCTTAGTACTGACTTTGTGACTTGCTTTTTCGGCTGCTCCCTGTTCGGGGTCGCCACAGCGGACCAACTTAGCAAATGTTTTACGCCGGATGCCCTTCCTGACGCAACCCTCCCATTTTTCCGGGCTTGGGACCGGCGCTGCATCCAGTGGCTGGGGTTGAGACATTGGCTGGAATTGAACCCGGGCCTTTCGCATGATAGGCGAGAAACCTACCACTGAGCCACCAATGCCGGTTTTCTTAACACCAGCAGCATTTTCTAGTCTATGAAGTAGAATAGTATGGCCAATGGTGTAAAAAGCTGCACTAAGAACAAGCAACAACAGCAACGTGGCACAACCCTGATCAGAGGCGAGTAATAGGTCATTTACCACTTTAACCAGTGCTGTCTCTTTGCTATCATGAGGCCAATCTTGACTGATACATTTCATAAATGTTAATAATTTCAAGGTATGAGCATAACTGCTGTGCAACAATCTTTTCTAGGATGCTGGAGAAAAGGGGAGGTTTGATATTGGCCTAGATTTGGACAGCTGATGGGTCGATTTCATGTTTTTTAATCAGGGGTTTGGCATCCACTAGTTTAAAAGCTTTAGTCACAAAGTCAGTACTGAGGCATTGGTGGCTCAGTGGTAGGTTACTCGCCTATCATGTGGAAGGCCCGGGTTCAACCCCAGCCACTGGATCTAGCGCCGGTCCCAAGCGTCAGGAAGGGCATCCGGCATAAAACATTTGCTAAGTTGTTGTGCGGACCAGTTGGTCCGCTGTGGCGACCCCGAACAGGGAGCAGCCGAAAAAGTCAGTACTAAGGGAAAAAATATTAATTTTAGAAGGGGTTCAGTAGCAACTGGTATTATCTGTTTAAAGAAACATCTAGGTAAGGGATCTAGTACACAAGTACTAATTTATATTAAAAGTTAATTTTGAAAAAATTGTGAAAAAAATTTGGTCTCAGAAGGTAGTGAAACATTCTAAGCACTTATCAGAAACAGTAATATTATTATCTGTGGGGTTATCTAACAAATGGTTTGGTTTTAAATTAATAGTCTGAATTTTCTTCCTAATATTCTTCATTTTTCCATTGAAATCATTCATGAAGACTTTGCTGATGCATATAAATGGTGTGATCTTTTTTACAGTGGACTTACTCCTGGCTACAGTATTAAATAAAATATTGGATTATTTTTCTTATTTTTTATTAGGATGGAGAGATATACTGATCTATCAGCACTAAGAGATTTTTTTAGCTCATACACAGGTGCTTAGTGCCTTGCAGTTGCAATCTAACAAATGCTGGTAGATGAAAATCTGTTCAGGAAATCCTGAATGTCACAGTTCTAGAGGGAACAGAATAGAGTTACCTTAAACATCAGAGACATCCGTAATCTCACAGTCATGTTTTAGTATATATACAGTAAAAGACACATTGAGCTTCATTAATCAAATGTGTATGCAGTTACTTTCTAGTAAACATTTTACTCTCTATAGGACTTTCTTCATTTATGCATTTTATCTTCTGTTCAGTCTGTACAAGTGTATCTGTACAATCAAACTCAGTGTACTACAATCAAACCCTCATCTGTTCTGAGGGGTTTGTAAAAGGCCATTGCTCTAGCTCACATCCAACAAAGAAACATGGATCTGTACATACATCCATAAGTTGAATGAATAAATGAATGCACATTTATTTATTTATTTATTTATTTATTTATTTATTTATTTATTTATTTATTTATTTATTTATTTCATATGACTATTGATTACACAAGCACTTTTATATATATTATATTTGCTTTTATTACTAAACCATTAAATTACCACAAATGCGGTCTATGTCTGTGGTTAACTGATAACAGGTTGGTAAAGGGAGGATCTTTGATGTGGTTTTAGAGTCTTCATATATACCATTTTGTAGTTTTTGTAAAGCCTTTCAGTGACTCTGTATCACTGTGCTTCAACTCTTAGAGCACAGTGATAGAGTGCAGAATCTGAGAGCTTTAGACCTCTGATATTAAGTTCAGTAGAGTCTCTGCTTGTTTCTGCATCTAATCGAGTGTCATTGGGTTTGAGCTCTCTAAAAAATGCCCTTGCGCCTTTATACAGTAAAAACTGTGGTGCGCTGTTAGGATATTGTTTGTACCAGAAAAGATAAATGTCATTGTTGCTTGTCTCATATGAATATTTCAGGGTAACATTGTCTGGTTCTTTCCTGACAATGTTGGCATCTTCATCCATTGGTCCAATTTTATCTGCAAAACTACCTGGTGTGAGAAATAATATAAAGAATTATCTCAGTGAAGTATTTTTTGTTAATCAAATAATGACTTAAGAAATTAATAAATCCCTAGATGAATTAATCAACGTTATTAATTATTGCAATGAATTAATTAAATATTAAATCAATGAAATATTATTGTAATAATTAATACAGTTTATAAACTGATGAAAATAAATGACCTGTAACTAGAGTGAGAATCAGTGGTATGTATCTCACTATGTACAGTAAGTTGTATAGTTGAGACATTTCTGAACACAGCTCTGTGAGGATTCTGTATAATAGTGCTGTATGTGCTGAACTTTACACGTCTCTAGAAGGCCACACCCAGGAAGTGCTGCTGTTGTAGTGTAACTTTACACAGATCATCACTTCACAGTATCAGTGACAGGGAACTGAGTCACCAACACAATGCAAAATTATTCCACTGTAGGTGAATTATTAATGCTCTTTTCTCACTTGTGATTTTCTGACATAGACACATGAAAGAGTAGAACATAACAAAATTAACACATCCAGTAAATATACACAGCAGTTAATAATGGCCATGACTGAAAACATTTACAGTTTTTAAATAAAAGAATTTCTCTCTTAAACTATTTACCACACAAGTGCTTATATATTCTGTAGTATGTGTCCTCAGAGCATCTCTTATTAAACAGTTCATCTCTATTTTAATGCATTTCAAATGTATTTATCTACACTATATTGCCAAAGGTTTGGACGTCTGCCTTTACATGCACATGAACTTTAATGACATCCCATTCTTAATCTGTAGGGTTTAATATGGAGGTGGCCCACCCTTTGCAGCTATAACAGCTTCAGCTCTTCTGGGAAGGCTTTCCACAAGGTTTAGGAGTGTGTTTATAGGAATTTTTGACCATTCCTCTAGAAGCACATTTGTGAGGTCAGGCACTGATGTTGGACGAGAAGGCCTGGCTTGCAGTCTCCGCTCTAATTCATCCCAAAGGTGTTCTATGGGGTTGAGGTCAGGGCTCTGTGACGTTCCTCCACACCAAACTTGCTCATCCATGTCTTTATGGACCTTGCTTTGGTGTGAAGTCATGTTGGAACAGGAAGGAGTCATCCCAAAACTGTTCCCACAAAGTTGGGAGCATGAAATTGTCCAAAATGTCTTGGTATGCTGAAGCATTAAGAGTTCCTTTTACTGGAACTAAGGGGCCAAGCCCAACCCCTGAAAAATAACACCTGAATTCAATGATTTGGAGCGGTGTCCCAAAACCTTTGGCAATAGAGTATACTTTGCAAATGTAGATTTAAATCCCTCATGAGTAACCCAGAGGTGACAGTTACAAGGAAGAAACCTTTGAGATGACATGAGGAAGAAACCTTAAGACTCCAAATCATTACAGTATACAGGCTGTAGCTACTCAGACTGCGAGAGCTGAACACAGACACAAAAAAAAACCTTTGAAGTGACAGTAGAGGCTCCGCCCTCACAAGGTGTATAACACAGCATATTAATCTAATATTGAATAAATATATCAAATACAAGAATGCTCATCTTCTAAGCTGTGAATTGTGAAGTTTTACATACAATATTTGCATATTAGAATAGATTATTTAATTGATGATGTAATTGATTTTAATGAGGTGGTGCTGGAAGTTTGGGGAAGTGATTAGATGTGTTATTGTTGTGTTTATTTTGTTCAGTTACTGAGTGACTGTCTGGGTGAAGAAGCTGTTACAGAGGCTGCCAGTGATGATCCAGATGTTCTGATACCTTCTGTCAGATGGGTTATATCCATAAAGTTGGTGGCTTTATAAAAGAATGTTTTTTGTAATGATCTTCATTAAAGGTCAGAGAGACCCTGATGTTTCCAGTGGTTTTTACAATCTGCTGTAGGTTCTTGTGCTTTGAGACTCAGTTTCACATAGTAAACAGTGGTACAGCTGTTCAGGATGCTAGCAATATATTTTCCTGAATGTAGTGATGAGGATGAGAGGGAAGTGTGTGTTCTGTCTCTGCAGGAAATTCTGGGATTTTCTGGCCCAGAAAAGATCCTCTGTGATGTGCATCCAAGACTGTCTCCATGATCAGACTAGCAAAGGAGCACAGCTTAATCACTGAGGATCAGTAGTGATAGATTTGTCTCTAAATGAACATACTATCTATCTATCTATCTATCTATCTATCTATCTATCTATCTATCTATCTATCTATCTATCTATCTATCTATCTATCTATTATCTATCTATCTATCTTCTAGTGTAAATGGCCCCCTTCCTGATTTCTTTTTTTTTTTGCATGTTTGTCACACTTTAATGTTTCAGATAATCAATCACATTTAAATATTAGTCAAAGATAACACAAGTAAACACATCATGCACTTTTTAAATGAAGGTTTTTATTATTAAAGGAAAACAAAATCCAAAACTACATGGCCCTGTGTGAAAAAGTATTTGCCCCCTAAGCCTAATAACTGGTTAGGCCACCCTTAGCAGCAACAACTGCAATCAAGTGTTTTCGATAACTTGCAATGAGTCTGTTACAGCGCTGTGGAGGAATTTTGGCCGACTCATCTTTCAGAATTGTTGTAATTCAGCCACACTGGGGGGTTTTCAAGCATGAACCACCTTTTTAAGGTCATGCCACAGCATCTCAATCAGGTTGAGGTCAGGATTTTGACTCGGCCACTCCAAAGTCTTCATTTTGTTTTTCTTCAGCCATTCAGAGGTGGACTTGCTGGTGTGTTGTGGATCATTGTCCTGCTGCAGAACCCAAGTTCGCTTCAGCTTGAGGTCACAAACAGATGGCCGGGCATTCTCCTTCAGGATTTTTTGGTAGACAGCAGAATTCATGGTTCCATTTATCACAGCAAGTCTTCCAGGTCCTAGAAGCAGCAAAACAGCCCCAGACCATCACACTACCACCACCATATTTTACTGTTGGTATGATGTTCTTTTTCTGAAATGCGGTGTTACTTTTACGCCAAACATAATGGGACACAGACCTTCCAAAAAGTTAAATTTTTGTCTCGTCAGTCCGCAGAGTATTTTCCCAAAAGTCTTGGGGATCATCAAGATGTTTTCTGGCAAAACTGAGACGAGCCTTTATGTTCTTTTTGCTCAGCAGCGGTTTTCATCTTGGAACTCTGCCATGCAAACCATTTTTGCCCAGTCTCTTTCTTATGGTGGAGTCATGAACACTCACCTTAACTGAGGCAAGTGAGGCCTGCAGTTCTTTGGATGTTGTTGTGGGCTTTTGTGACCTCCTGGATGAGTTGTCGCTGTGCTCTTGGGGTAATCTTGGTCTGCCGGCCACTCCTAGGAAGGTTCTCCACTGTTCCATGTTTTCGCCATTTGTAGATAATGGCTCTCACTGTGGTTCGCGGCAGTCCCAAAGCTTTAGAAATGGCTTTATAACCTTTTCCAGACTGATAGATCTCAATTACTTTCTTTTCTCTCATTTGTTTTTGAATTTCTTTGGATCTCAGCATACCGTCTAGCTTTTGAGGATCTTTTGGTCTACTTCACTTTGTCAGGCAGGTCCTATTTAAGTGAGTTCTTGATTGCGAACAGGTGTGGCAGTAATCAGGCCTGGGTGTGGCTAGAGAAATTGAACTCAGGTGTGATAAACCACAGTTAAGTTATGTTTTAACAGGGGAGGCAAACACTTTTTCACACAGGGCCATGTAGTTTTGGATTTTGTTTTCCCTTAATAATAAAAACCTTCATTTAAAAACTGCATGATGTGTTTACTTGTGTTATCTTTGACTAAGGGTGCTTTCACATCTCTAGTTCGGTTCATTTGGTCCGAACCAAGGGCAAACAATTATACATTGTAGCATTTTTCAGCTTTTTTGGTTCCTTTTCACACCACACTGATTGCTTTGGTCCGAACCAGTTGAAACGAACCAAAATGCAGTCACATGACAACATCCACATCACTCATTGGCCATGGCGTATTTCCTAAACTGCTTTTCGATTGGTCAGAATTTACGTGCGGGAAAATTCTAACATAAGAGGAAAAGCCAGCAAACAACACGGAGACAACACAACTATGGAGAGACGACTGCGCGGGCTGGTTTTGTCCCTGGCCATAATCTATTACATTGTTTGTATACACCACAATATGCAAACAATACATTTCTATAATGAAGCGCGGATGCGGCTTGAAAACAACGTTCTAATGCACTGCAAACGGCGAGGGCGCATCGCTCGTCACTTCAAGCGGAGGCGTGCATTAATTTTTCTTAACTCTGACATGCTCATCTTCCGAAAATATTTATATGAGGTGCTCCGCACCTCCTCACTACTCCAAGTTTGTCCGCGAGCTGCCATGCTAAAGTGCAAACTGTCAACAAACACTTCCTCATCCCATAATGCACAGCGCAGCTGACTACGGCAGCTGGTTTAGTCCAAAAATGATCAGTACTTTTTGCAGTTGGGTCTGTTCGAGGTCGGATCACATTCTCACCACAAACGAACCGCTCCAGAGTTCGTTTGAAAGCGTACCGAGACCACCTCTTCAAGCAGGTCTCGGGACGCTTGTTTGGTCCGCTTTTGGTGCGCACCCGAGTGCGATTGCTGCTTTCACACCTGACCAAACGAACCACACTAAAAGGTGAAACGAACTCTGGTACGATTCAACCGAACTAAATGAGGCAGGTGTGAAAGCACCCTAATATTTAAATGTGTTTGATTATATGAAACATTAAAGTGTGACAAACATGCAAAAAAATAAGAAATCAGGAAGGGGGCCAACACTTTTTCACACCACTGTAAGTACAGGAAAGCTGATTAGTGTAATTATATCTAAATCACAATTTCATGTAATTGCTTCTTCACGATTACAATCACAAATTAATCTTTTATTTTATTTAACCTTTCTTTAAAGGCTATATAAATATTTAATAAAGTAAAAAAAATACCTTAATATACCTGTGTGTTCACAGTTTAGGATGAGAAGTAAATATCTATGTAACTTTGAAGGCAGGTAGTAAGAATTAAAGACGAAAATGGTTTCATAACTTGGGCATTGTAAAGTGTTCATATACAATAAGTCAAGAATGTGAGCGAAACGTCTGAGGTAGTGTGTATGTAACATGTACATGAATCTCTATTGAATTTTGAAAGTTTTATTTCTTTTTTTTAGTTTAAAGTAGACTACTAAAAACAAATTGAGGAACTAGTAAAAAGCACAGCACAGCGAAATTTTGTAACTTTTGTTCACAAAAATACAACTTTGTATTTTTTTTCCTTCAGTTAGAGTTTCTAATGTGCAGTCTGTAAGCTCAAAGCTGATATTATATCAATA